>MUZC01002154.1:153403-167925 GCA_002072015.1 Radix auricularia
AAAAAAAAAGAATAAATAAATAAATAAACAAATATTATGTATAGTGTTACGTGATACAATTTAAATATGATTTGTCAGTTTATTGTGAAAACAAATAACCATAGAATACACAGCATACACTAAAAGATCAATAAATAAAATTAATATCGTTCACTGGTCTGATTTTTAGTGGTATCCATTACAGCATTTTTTTGAAAATTCTGTTCTTCAAATAAAAATTTTTAAATTACTTTTTTCAACAAAAAAAAAGGGGGGGGGGCTGCAATTAGGCTATAGGTAAATAAATACAGTAAGGGATACCTCAAGATACTAAATTAAATCTTTACTGGCGTGGCTTTCGCATCTTGGAACTTGTAGCTCGAACTATGTTTTGTATATAAAAAACTTAATACATGCAAATAACACAGAAACCATTATAAAAATTTAGAATATCATGGAAAATCAGAAAAAATATGAAACCAGAATATCAACAAAAATATTAAATAAATAAAATAATTTGTAAAAAAAATGTTCCTTCGAGTGAGGCTAAGTTTCAAAGAAACTAATATTGTCGGGAATTTAGGGCGGGCGACCGCATATAGGTGCAAATGTGACGTTGGAATGTTATCTGGCTTGAAGTTGTAATCAAGGCTTTGTTGACGAAAGCTGACCATCGGGTAAATAATCTAGCCCGGGTGTCAGGACGACAGATCGACGTACTCGGCCATAAAGTTAGGTGAACGGAGCAGACGAGGAAAAGTTTTGGGGGATTACTGACCATGACGGGTTACGTCAAACCACCCTACACCGTCTTATTTAGGGGAGGTACAAATTGATTGATATTTTGATTCTCGGAAAGCACTCTTTTTAATAACATATAAATTTTTGTTTTTGTTTTTATTTTTTAAAAAATAATTAATATGTTGATTTAATGAATCTGAATAAAAGTGTTTCTTAGAATATAAACAAACAATTGTCTGTGAGCCAGACGCAGCCCTCAATAAAGCCATATCTGGCCGGTAAGCCATGGTTTCCTGACCACTGGGTTAATTAGTGGAATTAGATCAAGACATAAAGTAGATCAGAAAAAATACATAATCTATAGCTATTAAAGACTTTATCGTTAGTTGATGGTCGCTGATTATTGGAAAATAGCGAAGGGAGTAAAAAGGAAACTAGCCAAAGTTGTCATAGGTAAATTAGGCAAGGATGTGAAAAGTAAATTAGCCAAGGCAATCAAAAGTAAATTAGCCAAGGCAATCAAAAGTAAATTAGCCAAGGGTATCAAAAGTAAATTAAGGGCGCAAAAAGTAATTTAGCAAAGGGAGCCAAAAGTAAATTAGCCAAGGCCATCAAAAATAAATTAGCCAAGTGCGTCAAATGTAAATCAGCCTAGGCGGTCAAAGTAAAGTAGCCAAGGGCGTCAAAAGTAAATTAGCCAAGGGCGCAAAAAGTAATTTAGCAAAGGGAGCCAAAAGAAAATTAGCCAAGGCCATCAAAAATGAATTAGCCAAGGGAGCCAAAAGTAAATTAGCCAAGGACTTTCAAAGTAAATTAGCCAAGGGCGTCATATGTAAATTAGCCTAGGAAGCCAAAAGTAAATTAGCCAAGGCCATCGATAGTAAATTAGCCAAGGGCCTTAAACGTAAATTAGCCAAGGTTAGAAAAAAGTAATTATCCAAGTGCGTCAAATGTAAATTAGCCAAGGATGCCAAAAGTAAATTTGCCAAGTACATCAAATGTAAATTAGCCAAGGCCATAACAAGTAAATTAGCCAAGGGCGCCAAAAGTAAACTAACCAAGTGCACCAAAAATAAATTAGCCAAGGCCATCAAAAGTAAAATTAGCCATGGCCATCAAAAGTAAATTAGCCAAGGGTGCAAAAAGTAATGTAGCAAAGGGAGCCAAAAGTAAATTAACCAAGGCGATCAAAAGTAAATTAGCCAAGGGCGCTAAAATAAATTAGCTAAGGATGTCAAAAGTAAATTAGCCAAGTGCGTCAAATGTATATTAGCCTAGGCCATCAAAAGTAAATTAGCCAAGGACGCAAAAAGTAATGTAGCAAAGGGAGCCAAAATTAAATTAACCAAGGCCATCAGAAGTAAACTAGCCAAGGCAATCAAAAGTAAACTAGCCAAGTGCCTGATAAGTAAATTAGCCTAGGGCGTCATAAGTAAATTAGCCAAGTCATCATAAATAAATTAGCCAAGAGTGCCAAAAGTAAATTAGCCAAGGCCATCATAAATAAATTAGTCAAGTGCGTCAAATGTAAATTAGCCTAGGCCGTCATAGGTGAAGTAGCCTAGGAAGCCAAAAGTAAATTAGCCAAGGCCATCAAAAGTAAATTTGCGAAGGGTGTCAAAATTAAATTAGCTAAGGGCGTCATATTTAAATTAGTTTATGGCGCGGATACGACAGTTACTCTTCTGGCCTCTGGTTAGTTAGAAGTTTCTAAAAAGGAAACAGTTTTTGTTTACAAATATTATATGTGAATATGACGTCATAGTTCTGTGCTATTCATTTTTCAGTAAATCAAACTCTGGGCGAAATTTTAAGATGACGAAAAGTGTAAAAGAATTAATAATGGTAGAATTAATTGCCTGATATGGCAATATATATTCCTAATATCTTTTTGAGTGCAAACAGCTTTCATCATATCAATTAATATATAAATGTTTAAAACACGCAAATTTTGCATTCAAAGCCAATGTGTACACTACATTCTAGCAATCTACCAGCATGACCCAAATCTTCAGACCAGGTCAGTTGTGCAATGACCATGATGGCACCAAACGTCCCTTGGTTGACCAGTTCAAATGATGGGATGTACTGAAAGAAATGAGTTCATTCCAAGTTTGTTTCTGATAAAGTGGGATTGGTGAAAGCCATGTAAGATGTAGAAGACTAATGTTGATTATTGAAAAGGGCGATATCCAGGCTGAACTTATTATTGCTTAGTACAGAGTGACCTAGTTGTTAGATAATCCAGTATGACCTAGTTGTTCTCACTATTTAAAAAAAAACAACTTAATTTAAAAAAAAAAAAACTTCACCTTGTCTACAGGTACAGAATATAAACACGGCCAACCTATGCCAATTGTATGCATGGAGTAAACAGATTTAGAATCCTTGCCAAGTATATATTTAAACCTACAACCTATCAACACCCCCTTAATATTTGCATCAGAAGGGGATACTGCGCTTTACATAGATTACAGGGCAAGTCACACGAACATTTTGCAACGACGTCTTGCAGCGATGTCCAAGGTCAAAGAGAACACCCCCAAAGGCTTGATGGACTTCATGGAAGCTGCCTGTAAAGGTTATCTGAATACTGTGGAGATTCTTCTTCAGAGGGGTGCGGATGTCAACGCCCGAGACATAGATGGTAGCAGTGCTCTGATAAAAGCAGCAATGAACGGCCACAGAGATGTGGTGAAACTTCTTATTGAACGCCACGCAAGTGTATTTGATAAATCAGATACAGGCATAACCGCGCTCATGGGAGCTTCTTTGAATGGTCACTTTGATGTTGTAAGACTTCTCACTGATAGCGGTGCACAGGTCAACGAGAAAGATCAATGCGGAAATACTTCACTCATGATGGCTGCCTGGAAAAAATGCGTTAAAACTGTTGAGCTGCTCATCAATAAAAAGGCCAACGCTAATGAGAAAAACAACCATCTCAACATTGTCAAGCTACTGGTAGAAAATGGAGCCAGTGTCAACGAGAAGGACGCTAATGGTGAAACGGCTTTGATGATAGCAGCAAGGAATGGATGCAATGATATTTTAGATTTTCTCATACAAAATAAAGGTGACTTAAACGAGAAGAATCGTGATGGTTTGACCGCCCTCATGATAGCCTCGTACAATGGACTTGAAAAAACTGTGAAGATTCTGGCTGGACATGGGGCAAATGTCAATGATAAGACAGATACAGGTATGACGTCGTTGATGTTGGCAGCCATGAACAACCACGTTAGAACCACTGAGTTGCTCATAAAAAAACAGGCGAACATCAATGAAACAAACAATGATGGTGACACTGCCTTGATGTTGGCCACCATCAACAACCATCTCAAAATTGTCGAGTTGCTGGTAGCAAAGGGAGCCAGTGTCAATGAAAAGGACACACAAGGTATAACAGCGCTGATGAAAGTAGTCATGGACGACAACAACAACACGTTAGACATTCTGAAACAAAATGAATGGGACATTAACGACAAGTTGTTTGATAGGTGGACCATCCTCATGATAGCCTCGTATAATGGCCTTAAAAAAACTGTGAAGATTCTGGCTAGACATGGGGCAAATGTCAATGATAAGACAGATACAGGTATGACGTCGTTGATGTTGGCAGCCATGAACAACAATGTTAGAACCGTTAAGTTGCTCATTAATAAACAAGCAAACATCAATGAGAAAAATAACGATGGTGACACTTCCCTGACGTTGGCCACCATCCACAGCCATCTCAACATTCTTAAGGTGTTGGTAGAAAAGGGAGCCAGTGTCAATGAAAAGGACAAGTTTGGCATGACGGCTTTGATGAAAGCAGCCAGGGAGGGATACAATGATATTTTAGACTTTCTTATACAAAATAATGGAAACGTTAACGAGAAGACACTTGAAGGGGTGACCGCCCTCATGTTCGCCTCGTACATAGGCCATGAAAGGACTGTGGAGTTTCTGGTTGAACATGGGGCAAATGTCAATGATAAGACAGATAAAGCTATGACGTCACTGATGTTGGCTGCCGAGAACAACCATACTAGAATCACTGAGTTGCTCATCAATAAACAAGCTAACATCAATGAAACAAACAATGATGGTGACACTGCCTTGATGTTGGCCACCATCAACATCCATCTCACGATTGTCGAGTTGCTGGTAGCAAAGGGAGCCAGTGCCAATGAGAAGGACACAAAAGGTATAAAAGCTCTGATAAAAGTAGTCATGGACAACAACAAAAACACTTTAGACATTCTCAAACAAAATGAATGGGACATTAACGACAAGTTGTTTGATAGGTGGACCGTCCTCATGTTAGCCTCGTACAATGGCCATGAAAGAGCTGTGGAGTTTCTGGCAGAACATGGGGCAAATGTCAATGATAAGACAAATACAGGTATGACGTCACTGATGATGGCGGTCAAGAAAAATCACGCTAGAACCGTTGAGTTACTCGTCAATAAACAGGCAAACATCAATGAGAAAAACAACGATGGTCACACTGCCTTGATGTTGGCTACCATCATCAACCATCTCAACATTGTCGAGTTACTAGTAGCAAAGGGAGCTAATGTCCATGACAAGGACACTGATGGGAGAACGGCTCTGATGTTAGCAGCCATGATGGACAGTGACGAGATTATCGAGATTTTAGAAAGTTTAATACAAGATAATGTTGCTAATTGTGAGAGTATTATAGAAAAGGTAGCTAACAAAGACAAGGACAACGCCGATCAAACACCTTTGATAATAACACGCCTTAAGAGCATTGTGAGGCTTGTTATTGAAAAGGGGGCCAGCGTGAATGAGAAAGACAAACATGGGGATACACCTTTGATGAACGCATGTTTAACCGGAGAGAAAGAGATAGTAGAAATTCTCATTGAAAAAGGTGCGAATGTTGGTGATGAAGCTTGTAATGGATGGACTGCACTCATGTATGCATCAGCCAGAGGGCATGCCGAAATGATTAATTTGTTGCACAGATATTCAGAAGCATACATTAATGAGGGCGCTATAGATGATGATATGACATTGAAGGGAAAAGATTTTAGTGGTAACTTTGAGATCGTCTCTCTTCTCATTGACAGAGGGGCTGATGTCAATGTCAAAGACCATGGTGGAAGAACTGCGTTGTCGTTGGCTTGTCTAACAGGCCAAAAAAAGATTGTCCATCTTCTGTTAAAGAAGGGATTAGATGCCAATGAAAAGGACAACACAGAAAACACGAGTCTGTCGTTTGCCTGCATTGGGGGAAACGAGGAAGTTGTTGAGGTACTAATTCAACACGGGGTTAACATCAATGAAGTTTTCGTAGGCGACCTAACCGGCCTAATGTTTGCATCCCAAATGGGCCACAAAGAAGTCGTCCAGCTTCTGATTGATAACGGGGCCAAGGTTAATGAAAGAACTGACCAAGGCTGGAACGCTCTTATGTTTGCAGTACTTACAGGCACTAAAGACATTGTCTCAATTCTTATCCAAAATAAGGCGTCTGTTAATGAAATGGCAAAATACGGACTTACGGCTCTGAGTATTGCAACTTTGAAGTGGAATTTTAAAATTTTAAGAAAAGTAAAAGATAATTTTAAAAATAATTTCTTATTTAGAAAAGCGTTTAATGCTGACATTAATACAAATCTTGAGATTGCTAAGCTCCTAATTGATCATGGAGCAGACGTGAATGTGACTGATGACGACGGATGGACGCCATTGATGTACGCAGTGCTAAGTAAACACAGAGACATTGTGGCACTTTTTGATGACAAGGGAATCAATGTTCCCGGAAGTGGAGGGGAATTAGATTACAAGGGAACTGATGTTCCCGGGAGTCAAGAGGAAGATGATGACAAGGTAACCAATGTTTCTAGATATGAAGGGGAAATTATCACGAAAGACTCACATTACGATAGTGAAACCATTGAGTACATTCTTGACCATGGAGCTAACAGCAACATGAAGGACAAAAATGGCTGGTCAGCGCTGATGATAGCATCTGAAGGAGGGGACGCTCAGACTGTGGAGTTGTTGATTAAACACAAAGCGGAAGTGAATACACAAAATTTGATGGGGTGGACCGCACTGACCATAGCGTCCCAGTACGGACATCTCGATGTCTGTGATTTGCTGGTCAGATCTGGATCAGATGTCAATCAAAAGTTAAACGATGGTTGGACCAACCTCATGATAGCTGGACTAAATGGACAATGTGACGTGATTAAACTACTCATTGAAAACGGAGCAGATGTTAATGAAGAGAATTATTTTGGTTGGACCACACTAATGTTGGCTGCAGAGAATGGTTTCACCGATATCGTTCTGATGCTAATAGAAAAAGGCGCAAAAGTCAATGAGAAAAATGTTTATGGTTGGACCGCATTAATGATGGCTGCAGAGAATGGTTACACTGATATCGTTCTGATGCTAATAGAAAAAGGCGCAAAAGTCAAAGAGAAGAATTCTTATGGTTGGACCGCCCTCATGAAAGCTTCTCAGCACGGGTTTTCAGATGTGCTAGAAGTTCTCATTGACCATGGAGCTGTTCTTTCAGACAGAAACGTTCATGACGTCATGGCTCTGATGATCGCCACACGTCATGGCCACACCAGGGCCGTTGAAGTTCTCGTCAGAAGCTCAGAGAAGGTCGATGAAGCAAATAGATATGGCTTGCCACCACTCATCATTGCCTCATATTTTGGACATACACAAATAGCGGAGATGTTGATACAGAAGCAAACACAAACTAAAAATAACAATTTCGACAACTTTTCTCGTAGTTTGTACTTTGCCAAGAAAAAAAAGCATTTTAAAACGGTTGAGTTATTTATTTCAATGGGAGAAAGAGTTGATTTGACGAATGAAGAGGAAATGTTGAATCTGACAAAGGCGTTAGATCGACAAGATGTCGGTGCCGAGGAGATTCACACAGATCCCGAGTCCAGACATATCATGGTCAGAAATGAAAGCATTTGCAAATATTATCAGAGATACAAATGTTTTTTGCAAAAATTTTTAGAGCCGAGCCCCGAAACCCAAGAAGCTTTGGCAGACATGATTCAGAATCGTCAAATAGGATCGGTAGCTCGCAAGAGACTGCAAAGACAAATATCTGATGGTTACAGGGGAAGTCTGTCCCCCTTGATTGTGTAAGTGTCTCATGCCAGAGTATTTATCTAATTAAGTATAATTAATTATAAAAAAAACCTAATAATTGTTGGACCAAAAATTGCGTAAAATATTGTAAAGCGTTATCTTATCAAATTAATCATAAGTATTGCCGTATAATTCTTTAGAGATCCCTTGTGTTCTCACCAACTGCAACCATACATCCTTTTCAACACACTTGTGGAAGGCTTCAAAAGAACCGAGGCACAATTGAAGTAAGTGTTGCATGAGTACTAAGACATGGATTTCAATAAGCGTTTGAAGAACTCACAACTTGTTATAATCTTTAGCATTAAAGAGCAATTTAACATCTCTTGTATAGACATACTAACTAAGTGCTTTGTCAGTGGATTTGTATTATTGAAGGCATAAATTAATTCAATCTGTAACATATAAACATTTTTTACTTATATAATAAACTCAAAATTTTATAAAGAAATTAATCAACATAGTCTAGTCACACAATGAAATTAGACTTGTCACACAATATTTAAGACGCATCATTTAATATTACAGGTAATATTTAATTACTTTTTTCTATTCTCAGTGACATATCTCGGGAAATCAAGGCTAAAAAAGGTAAATAGATCTAATATTTTCAACATTGTATGTATTGTAATCAATTTCTGTTTAGATATTTTAATATTTTTAATTATTTATTTCCACATAGCTAAAGTCAATAATCATTAATCTTTGTCTCTAAGCCGTTGCCATGTCAACGAAAGTCTTGATGGTTATTAGTTGTCTCCCTTTCATAAGTTGGATCGATTCATGAGTTCAGACAATGCATTTTGTTGTGGACACAGTTCTATTATAGTATCAATTTTTCTTTAGATTCATGTGTGCAGACAATGTAGTATGTTGTGGATACAGTTGTATCATAGTATTAATATTTCTGTAGATTCATGTGTGCAGACAATGTAGTTTGTTGTGGACACAGTCCAATCATAGTATCAATATTCCTGTAGAGTCATGTGTCCAGACAATGCATTTTGTTGTGGACATAGTTCTATCATAGTATCAATATTCCTGTAGATTCATGTGTAGACAATGTATTTTGTTGTGGACACAGTTCTAACCATTGTATCAATGTTTCTGTAGATTCATGTGTCCAAACAATGTATTTTGTTGTGGACGCAGTTCTATCATAGTATCAATATTTCTGTAGATTCATGTGTTCAGATAATTTATTTTGTTGTGGACACAGTTCTATCATAGTATCAATGTTTCTGTAGATTCATGTGTTATGTGTTCAGATAATTTATTTTGTTGTGGACACAGTTCTATCATAGTATCAATGTTTCTGTAGATTCATGTGTTCAGATACTGTATTTTGTTGTGGACACAGTTCTATCATAGTATCAATATTTCTTTAGATTCATGTGTTCAGACAATGTATTTTGTTGTGGACACAGTTCTATCATAGTAACAATATTCCTGTAGAATCGTCTGTTAATTCCTAAACACATATATATCATGAATAATTCAGAGAGTATAAACATCTTCTAGGATGATCTAAAAGATCTCAAGCTTTAAGTCGTAAACTTATGTAAAAAGCTTTTTTTAATTTTTATTTAGAAAAGAAACATACTGTCAAAGGAAAGTCAGAAAGATTGAAACGTAAGAACGAGAAAACGATCAAGGTATATTGGACCTATCTGACAGAAGAGTTGGATGCCAAATACCTGATTTATGAACTATATTCTGAAGATGTTTTTGATCTGTTAGACAAAGAAGACTTTGTGGACCACATGTCCCGAAGGGAAAGAAATGTATTGATGTTAAATAAACTATTGAATGCTGGGCCAGGGGCCTTCGAAGTGTTCCTAAAAGTATTAGAGAAACACTACCCACATGTAGCTAACAAGTTGAGACAGCCTGTAAAGGCGGCCACTAAAGATCTACGGGTGACACACAAGCAATGTTCCCTTTAAGCTGCGCGGCCACGCTTATATCCGAACAACACCTCACTGCAGTTTAGAGCTACCGTGCAGCAAATCTCTTAAAATATTGCACACAAAAAATTATGCTGTGTACCTTTACACAAAATAATCATGCTTTGCACCTTTGCATACGAGTTTTTGTACTGTGCACACGCACACACACAGGCCTTAGAAAGAACATTGCACACAAGCTCAATTATTTCAAACATACTTTTTTATTAAAAAAAGTCATTTTAAACTAAACAATTATTTTAAAACTATCTATTAATTTCTCTCCTGAAAATAATTTCCTATGCACATTTTTCTTGTTCACATTTTTAAAATATAATTAATTTGTTTTTTGTTTTTTAATGGTGGTTTTGGTGTCGTAAAATATTTTATTTCTAATAATAGTTTTTGGTTTGATTTCCTCATTAAATAAAGATAAGCGTAGGCGCATTAATCTTTTATATTATAGAGGAAGTGTTTATAAATTGATTATATAAGTAGACATAATTTGAGAAGCCTGACGTAATCGGGTTTCTTTCAATAAAAATATTTAAAAAAATAAAATTAGTATAAAAATCAATAGTGTTATAAATTATAATTGAGACCTCTTAATTTGAGACCAGCAAAATATGAGCAATATTTAATCGAGTGTTAATTAAAATTGATAATATTTTCATTTTTACAAGCTCTTCTTTAAGTCTCACTGTTTGTACAATTAAAGGTAAATTTCGTGAACCTATTCACTGCACATACAAGCGTGTTGATTATTAGAATGTTTCTTTTATCTTTAAATAAATGAGAAAGAATATTACAAGGGAGACTAGAGGTATCTCTGTCTGACTTCCAATTTTTATCAATTTTTAAAATCAAATGGCGTGTAAATTTTATAAAATAACCATGAATGATTCTGAAGTTTTGCCTTAAACACACAACAAAAATGCAAATTAAGCTCTGTCCGTTAAGGCCATCAAAGTCCTTGAGCAGAAAAATGAAATTTACAAGTGTGTATTTCAATTTGTGGTACATTTTTTGTGCAACTTGTAATATAATGTTCAGTGTTCCAATGTTGATTTTGTATTGATCTCTTTTAAACGTATGATTTAAAGTAATTTTAACGTTCGTGAATGTTAAAATTACTATGGATGGAGACGAGATGTAACGAAGAAGTTATGAAAGAAGTAGACCAGAAAAGAAAAATTTTGTCAAACTTCAGAAAGAGACAATCTGTTTTTCGTACACATCATGAGGGGAGGCAAACTAAAACACACATTAACAACAGGAAGATAGAGGGCAAACAGGATCGAGACAGACTCAGAGAAAAGATGCCGGATTGAGCTGACAAGATGGCATGGGGAACAATCACCAGAGGAGCTGATGAGCAATACCAAAGACAGAGAGATGTGGAGACACATGACCGCCTACGCCTCTAGGCACGGCACCTGATGGTGATGATGACGATGATGAATTCAAGACTTCTGATTCTATGTTGTCTTTGAACTTAACAATTGTTTGAAACTTTTTAAACACTCAAAGTTTTATCAATGCGATCAATGATTAATTTGACACATTACATTAGCGATTGAAGAAAGATAAGGGGAATAAAAGATAAACACATTTATTTTATGACTTCCATCAGTTAAGAGCAAACATAAAAATACAAAATCGACCTGTAACTTTTACATGTAGGCATAAGTTCTCCTCCTACCATTAATATCGACAATGAAAACTTGGAGTTTGCGGACAGTTTCACCTACATGGGATCCAAAATTTCCAACACGCTGTCCGTTGACGACGAAAGAAATAGAATTGGGAAGGCAGCGGCTACTATGGCTTAGACTAAATAAATGGGTCTAGCAAAAACACCAAGCTAGCGGGAAAAAAAACTATGTGTCTATCGAGCCTACGTCATCAGCACGCTGTTATACCGAAGCGAGACATGGACCAACTATACATTACATGAGCGTAAAACTTAATATCTTCCACTTGAGGTGCCTGCGTCTCATTCGTGGCATCAAATAGCAGGACAAAGTAGCAAATTTTGAGGTTCTGATGCGTTCCAATATCCAAAGCATGTTCTCAATCCTTAGTGAAAGGCGTGTGAGATTGAAAGGACATGTACAAAGAGTGAGGACTGGCTGAATCCCGGTGGTTGGACACTTTGACCTCGGACGATTTGATCCCGGATTGTTTGACCCTGCCAGTTCGACCCCAGGACGTTTCGTCCCCAGGAAGTTTCGGCCACGGTCCGTTCGAATAAGGAAGGTTCGACCCCGGACAATTTGACCCCGGGGGATTTGACCCCGGACAGTTCGACCACAGGACGTTTCGACCCTAGGGCGTTTCGACCCTAGGGCGTTTCGACCCTTTCCTTTCATAACCGTGAATTGTTTTTTTCATTTCTAATGTATATTACTACTATTATAATTTTAAATTAATTTTTGGTATAGTATGAATTAAAAATTAGAAACAGAATTTCAACTCCTATCACAAACACACTTAAAAAGACTGAATTTATTATTGGGTCTTTAAAGATTTTCACTGTGCTAACAAGGATTTTAAAAATAAATTTTTTTAAAGATGACCAATGCACCTCGCAGGCATGGAAACCATTACAAAAGTGAGCCTTTCCTTTAATTTTTGTGTTTCTTAACACTTGAAGACCTCCCTCGCAGAAATACTGGTTTTAATAAGATGTACAAAGTTGTCAGTATTTTTAAAGTTACAAAATTTTAATAGTTAATGCCATCGCGTATTATATAATAATAACATTGAAGCTGCTGGGGCCGTATGACCTGTATGCACGTTAAACCATTGTTATTTACTTTTTTTCCTGTGGCTTACATGACATGTATCAAGGGCTAGTAGACTCAGTGACCACCTCATCACGCCGTGTGCGTGTGCTGGCGAAGGTTATGGGAAAGGTAAATAAAGTGAGGTGGAAATGCAGCGAGAATGCAGGCACCTTTAGAAAGGACGATCTGACCACATTGCCTTTTTATTGCCCGATTACATCGGATCGGGTTTTGTGTGCAGTTGGATCTAAAGTAGGTTTCCTGAGAGGAATAGCGCATTTATCATAGTCATGAATGCACCTTGAATGTTGACTGGTATAACATGTATATACTTTTTCAAATCATGGTAAATTAAACGTCACAAATAACTATTTCAAACTGAATTCAATTTTTATTATATAATAATATTATGTTAAATTATTTTTATACCAAAAACTAAATTTAAAAAAGTAAATATATAAAATAATAATACATTTCTACGGTGTAGATAAAAAGGGATCGAAACGTCCGGGGTCGAACTGTCCGGGGTCGAATAGCCAGGGGTCGAATCGTCCGTGGTCGAAAAGACCGGGGTCGGAACGTCCTAGGGATGAAAGGTCCTGGTGTCGAACTGGCGGGGTCGAACCATCATGGGTCGAATCGACCGGGGTCGAAGTGTCCGTAATTCCTGATTCCACAAGTATCTACTGTATGGAGAACTGGTATCGTGAAAACGGAAGACAAGTCATCCACGTCTGCGATTCAAGGATGTCTACAAAAGGACCTAAAGGCAGCCTGAATACCCACAAGAAACTGGGACTGTAAGTCAGAAGACCGATATACGTGGCGCACAGTTGTAAAAGAAAGCGTCATATTAGCCTATGAGTGGAGGAGGCTACAGCAAGAAGAGCTTCGTGTGTAAAAGCTGTGGTAAAGAATGTCACTCAAGGATAGGAGCTTACAGCAACACGAGGAAATGAACTTCAGATTTAGGGTGATGCACCAATATTAATAGACTTCTCAAAAGCATTTGACAAAGTTCACCACCTTAGTTTGCTAAAAAATCCTAAATACTTTGGAATCTTCGGTCCCATACATCCCTGAATCCACGACATCCTATTGGGTAGGGAGCAAACTGTAATAATTAATGTATCTAAATCTGCAACAAAAGAGATTAACTCAGGAGCTCCACATGAGATGTTCTACTTGCTCTTACTATTTTTTAATTTAAATAAATTATCTACGGAACAATATCTCAACAGGAACTAAAGTTAGGTTATTTGCTGATGATTGTATAATCTATAGAACAATTAAGTTAGAACAAGATAGCAAAGTTTTACGTAAAGACTTCGATAAATTAATAAATCGGAAAACTAATTAAGGGTCAAATGTTAAGAAAATAAAATAAAAAGAAAATAAATTCAAAATATTAAATTCATGGAAAAGAACTAACCTAAACTAAAGATGTAATAATAAATTCGAAAAAATTGCCTATATTTGCTTTAGTATTGTCCTCTCTCTCTGACCGCAAAAGCCAAATTCTATGTTGCCAGGATTTATAAAACATTTTAACAAGGGACTCTTGCATTTTTTTCGAACAACGTATTGAATTTTTCAAAAGGTGTTGTATTTTTTTTTTAAATTTTATATTTTTTTGAAATTATAAATCCAAATTTATATTTAACCCTTTGCAAAAAGGTTTGTAATGTTGAGCACTTGTTCATCAGTTCCAAATTTTGGATTTTTTTTAATGCTATTTTTTTCCCCATTAGATAAGCAATTTTGTAAATTGTTTTCCTTTTCGCCAGAAAACAAATACATTAAGTGGCCGTCCAAAATTTACGTCACGCAATCAATTTTGGTCTATTTCCCCCCCCCCTCGTCACGCGTCGTCACAAAAAGTTAGACTTTCCTCAAATAATACGTCACCAATCTTTGACCG
>MUZC01002154.1:206565-231864 GCA_002072015.1 Radix auricularia
GGTAACCACTAATGACGAAGATTGGCGATGAAGAACTTTTAAAATCTCGCTCATGTGGGGCCGGGGGCCCAAAAACTTTTTTTGCTTACATCTATACTAATTAAAGGGAAAGCCCTCACTCATTGACTGACTGACTGACTCACTGATTCATCGCTAATTCTCCAACTTCACGTGTAGGTAGAATCATGAAACTTTGGGTAGTTGTTGGGTACCCTCTGACTACGAAAAATGGCGAAAAAGAATTTTGAAAATCTCACTTATGTGGGACCGGAGGCCCAAAAACTTTTTTTGCCTACATCACTAATTCTCCAACTTCCCGTATAGGTTGAAGCATGAAACTTTAAGAAATTGTTAGAGACACTCTTACGACAAAAAATGTCGAAAAAGATTTTTGAAATTCACACGGATGGGGGCCGGGGCCCCAATATTGTTTTTCTCCTTATATAAGCTATATGCTAATTTAAAATCAATAATTCATCTATTTTCCGCGAAGGTAGAAGCATCAAACTTAAGAAATGTTTTGAGTACATGCTTCCAACGAGAGAATATTAAATTTACCACTCATGGAAACTGGGGCCCCGAAAATGATTATTTCATTAAATGAGCTATATAAACATTGAAAATCACCAGTTCTCCTATTTTCCGAGTAGATAGACTCATCAAATGTTGGGGAGTTTATAAATACACTTACACGATGCTAGCAGGTGAACAATTATTTAAAACATTCTTTACTGTGGGCTGGGAGGCTAAAATGTAGTCTTCCCCTAATATTAACTATATAAAAATAAAAAATCCCTAATTCTCCCATTCTCTAAGTAGGTAGAAGCATAAAACTTTAGGAATTTGTTGGGTACCCTTTTGCGACAAAATTTAGCGTAATATAATTTTATAATTTTAAAATTCACACTCATTTGGGCCGGGACCTCAAAAACGTTTTTTTTTCCAAACATGTGCTATATACAAATTGAAAAGCACAATTTTTCCTATTTCCCAAATAGGTAACGCATAAAACGTTGGGGATTTTTAAATACACTTCCACGATGGCAGCAGGTGAAATAATATTTAAAATATTCCTTGGTAGGCGCTGGGGGCCAAAATATAGTTTTTTATGCACTCACTCACTTATCACTAATACTCCATCTTCCCGCAGCAAAGCGCGGGCAAATTGCTAGTATGAAATAAATCTACAATTCTCCGAGTGTAATATTATGTAAGGGTTTCAGCAGTAAGCCAATTTATATGAAATAAATCTACAATTCTACAAGTGTAATATTATGTAAGGGTTTCAGCAGTAGGCCAATTTATATGAAATAAATCTACAATTCAAATTTGACCTCCCCTTCCTGATTACACGGTATTTGACAGTTGGACGATGCGGTAGCCCAAACAATTTGATTGACGTATTGTCAACTCTTTTGATCTTTGTCAGCGGTGACAGACCGAGTATTGGGTCATTCTGTCCCGAAGTTACCCATGTCACATTGTTTTTTCCTGATAACGCCAGTCGTGTCCAGTAGGCTGTTAGCTAAGCCAATGGGACATGAGGTTGACATGTCAGGCGAAAAACTACGAGTTCTTCTACAACTTAGTTTCCTTCTTCGATAACATGTACGAATCACAACATGGTGTTTACTAGTCCGAAAAAATGACAAGATGCGTAATGGCCCGTTGAAAAACACGTGTCGTAGTTGGTAACTGGACACTCATCCTCCTGTCTAAATTCTTCAACTCTCAGTGGCTCTTCTGCCATCTCCCCCGGGATCAATTCTTACTCATCGTTAGTGAGCTCCTGTTTAATCTGTCGGAAATTTTGTTGATTGTTTGCATGAGAACGTTCTATGCGCTGACAGGAAGCAGACACTAGCTTTTGCCCGTCAAAGTACTCGTTGTACGTCACACCGACGTGTTGCCTCCATCATTGTAACTCTGTTTTATCGGGAACACATCATACCGTTCGTAGACTTGGTGACCTCACTACATCCAGTTCTAACCAATTAACGTAATGTGAAATATAATTTGAATTTTGACCAGAGTATGAATATATTCAAATTTCTCCGTTATTTAACACCGTACCAGGCATACATATTTTAAATGGACATCTTTAGAAGTAACTCGTAAATCGAGATCAGATGCTGGAATTCTACTTGATTCAATGCAATCTGTTTTTCTTTTTTTTTTGTGGTATGTTTTATGCTATTTCAATTCATGGAAACTGTTGTTTTTTTTTTTGTTTTTTTTTGGACGATTTTTATTTAATTCATTATTATTATTTTCTTTAAAATAATTAATGCAAACAATTTCATGGAATAAAACGATATGCTCATGCAAAACGCTGTTATATCAGCCAAAATAATTTGTGAAGAAATATGAGTAGTGAAAATTTAGAAGACGTAGTTATATCTGTAGATCAAGAAGTGCAACCAGGTTTATTTTTATCTATGGATATATCTTTAAAGAAAAACAAAGAACGCTTTGATCAGGTGCATATTTTGGAAGGGACCGTCCATAAAGTACGTCACACTCCAGAGGGGAGAAGGGGTGTAAGAAAGTGTGACAGTTTATGACTGTCATGGGTGACGTCACGGTGTTTTATGTTAAATTTTAATTATTTTGTTAATAAAAGATATATTTTTGTACGAAAGTGTGACGTGCTTTAAGGAGGGGGGGGTCCGAGATTTGTGACAGGGGGAAGGGGGGACTTTAGTGAAGTACTTTATGAACGGCCTCCAAGAAAATATTTGTATATAATACCACAGAATAAGATGAAAACTATTTAATGAAGAATTTGCAAAAATAAATAAATAACTGTTATGACATCGATAAAAAGAAAACAATATTGAAAGAAAAAGGATCCCGGTTTTAGAGCTGTACCTAAACACTTATAGAAGAGGCATTACGTTAGAAAAACGGCGGGAAAGACATTTTTATATATTAAATTTTTTCCAAAAGTATACTTTGGAAAATTATGTATCAAAACGATAAATTGTAGTTTTGCGAAGAATTTTATAAAAAAATTGCTATCTAGGTTTTTAGTTGTGAAAGGAGATTTTCCAAACTAAAATTATATTTAAAAAATATCTTCGTTCCACAAGGAATGATTTAAAACCATAAATCTTGCAATATTGACCATAGAAAAAAGATATTACAATTAATTTGAAATTTTGATGTTATAACTCACAATTTTTCTACTATTAAAGCTATGAAATCTATAGATATGTTTACATACTAATGTATACTAATTCTTAGTAAAAAAAAATAATTTATCTATAATTACAAAATAAAAGCATATTATTTGGTGCAACCTCAGTAACCTTCTTTAGCCTTTAAACACAGAATATTTTATTTTTATAAGCGGTTAATTATAGGTATATAATTTTATGAGGCCTTTTTTATTCATGCTTACAAAAATATGGCATGCAATAATAAAAAAAAAATTTCAACCTTTACTTGGCTTCAATTACAAATATTTATTCATGTTATTTAATTCACAAAAATTCATCATATGATTGACTTAAAGGGCCATCCATAAATGACACGCTATTTTAACACATTCTAACCACCCCCCTCTAGTCACACGTCATCATAAAAACGTATATCAGTTTTTCCATGTGACGTCACAAAGCTTTGGCCACCATCATCGATAAAAACGGTATTTTATATTTTACAATTAGCTTATTTCAAATCATTTTTTGTCATTTGAGTATGTTTTTGGTGTAAATCTGCACTATAATATGGTAAAGCTATGTTAAATATCATTTAAAGAAAGTGTTATTAATCAAATATTTAAGTGGAATTTTTATTTAAAGTTGCACATCTTTGTGGTGACGTCACATTTATTAAGCATCTACCCTCGTCATTAATGTGGGAATACCCCCCGACGCGTGACGTCATTTACAGATGACCTCTAAAAAAGGCGGCTAATTGGAGACCGCGCCGGATGGCAAAAGTTCTAGCTACGCCACTGCATGAAATATAGAAATTTCTGGTTATTAGAATGCTTCTTTTATCATTAAATAACACAAGGGAGACTAGACGCAACCTTTCCTTACTCCCATTTCTACTTTATTAACGGCATCTTTTTATCCATTTTTTAAAAATCACATGACATGTGATTGAAAAAAAAAGACATGAATAATTCTGCAGTTTTGTGCACACATTAAAAAATGTAAATCAGGCTCTGTCAGTCAAGGCCATTTTTTTGGCAGACAAATGAAACTTGCAATGGGGGTTTTCAATTTTTTGTACAGTTTTGTGCAACTTGTAATATGATGTTCAATGTTGCAATGCAAAATCTGAAACAATCTTTTTAAACGTATGATTTAAAGTAATTTTAACGTTCGCGAATATTAAAATTACCACGGATGGAGAAGAGATGTAACGAAGAAGTGCTGAAAAAAGTAGGCCAGAAAAGAAAATTTTTGTCTAACTTCAGAAAGAAATAATCTAATATTTTTTGACACAGTATAAACAGGAAAAGTAGACGGCAAAAGGTATCGAGGCAGACTTAGAGAAAAGATGCTGGATTGGGCTGACAAGATGGCATGGGGCACAATCACCAGAGGAGCTGATGGGTAATACCAAAGACAGAGAGCTGTGGAGAAGCATGACCGCCGACGCCAATAGGCACAACACCTGATGGCGATGAAGATGATGACGATTTCAAGTCTTTTGAATCTATGTCGTCTTTGAACTTAAGAATTGGTTAAAACTTTTTAAACACTTAAAATTGTATCAATGTGATCAATGAGATTTATTTGACTCCTATATTAGCAATAGAAGAATGATATGGGGAATAAAGAAAACCACTATTTCTATGACTTTCATAATTTAGGAGCATACATAAGACACAAAATATACCCTAAACTAGAATTTCTAAAAAAAAAATTAGTTTGACCAAAATTATTTCGATACTTTGTGAATCCATGACAATGAAGCTTTTAACTTCAATATACTTCAGTATGTGAAATTCTTCATTAATAGCAGAATATATGTTTAGTTTAGTTATATCTCGTAAAACATGTTTAATATAATGCGCTCACCCATTGGGAACATATTTTTTAGACAATATTGCCAATATAATACGCACCTTAGCCCACGACATGAAATATTGTTCAATTAAACACGCACCACGATTAATATGAACGATTTTTTAAAAAAAGACAACTAACAAACAACGTTTTTAGATCATGGGTCAGTCCGGGCTGGCGGCTGGGGGATAGGCAAACCGAGTCTCCCAAGATGTCCCCTCCCTCCCACATACCCCCACCCGCCCCCACTTGAGTCATGTACGGTCTACTTGTTAGCTCAGATGCACGAAATAAATAACAATGTTGTGCACCAAATCTACATCCGAATAAAGTAATTTTAAACAACACTTATGGTAACTTTCAAGAGTTGACCACCGGCGAGCCTCCTTGCTGTTGTGCTGTTAAGATTGAAGTGGAGTGTGTAGAACTTCACCACAATTTAACTCTATATTTTTTAAGATCCATGATAGAAGACTATCGCAGTCAGTGTCAGCGTATTGAAGCGTTGTGTAGTTGTACTTAATGGGATATAACTTTAACACGGTCGTCCCCATACTACAGCCTTAAAATGCAAGTTTAGATAATACTTAAAACCATAAATATGCATATTATTCAACGATACTACTGCATTGAAGCAGCGACTGTAATTCCATATCGGGAATGGTCAGACCTGCAGTGTCTGACAGTGGTTTTATAAATTAATTTATTTTCTAGAGAGCCTTATTAAAGCATCAAAGACCGCAGTTTGGTCACCATTATTCTATATCAATTTACTATTAATATTCACATGGGCTGGACTCAAAAGCCTTTAGGATCTGGGTCTACCCTTAAACCACCGTTTGAGAACAGCTGATCAAAGAAACAAGTCTCAGAAAGTCCGAGTTATTGAAAGTGTCCAGTCTGAAGCTGACCTGTACTTGTCACGGATGACCAATTTACCCTTGTAACTTGTTGTTGTGAGTTGCGCACGGTGGTGTGTTTGATGTTTGCTTTTGTGGTCTTTAAATTTATTGGTTAAGGGTGCGAACGCATGCAAAGTAATTGTGTTGTTGACGTCTTTGGTATATGTGTAGAGGTGGAGAGAGTTTTTTGTGTTGGTTGTTGTGGCAACTAGGAAACGCCATTTAAGTTGTTGTTTATTTCAAGCAGTGTCTTTGTTCTTGTGTAAAGGTAATTGTATGAATCTTGGAGCAAGTAGTCAAGATATAAGTATTAGGACGCTTGTGACAGTACTTGACCACGCTCGATACTCACCAAAGAAAGATAAGAAGGCTACTGGACTTACACACTCGATACTCACCAAAGAAAGATAAGAAGGCTACTGAACTTACACACTCGATACTCACCAAAGAAAGATAAGAAGGCTACTGGACTTACACACTCGATACTCACCAAAGCGAGATAAGAAGGCTACTGGACTTACACACTCGATACTCACCAAAGAAAGATAAGAAGGCTACTGGCTCGTTGTGATCCTCACTTAACGATGTCCCGCCACGCGTACCGACCCTTGTGCCTGGTCCTGCCACTTTAGGCTATTGATGTTGGCCAATTTCATTTCTGTCTCTCATAAATCTGAGAATTGACCGCACAGTTTTGGTTTGAGCAAGGACCTCAGTTCTGGGTTGAGCTAGGACCTCAGTTCTGGGTTGAGCTAGGACCTCAGTTCTGGGTTGAGCTAGGACCTCAGTTCTGGGTTGAACCAGGAACTCAGTTCTGGGTTGAGCTAGGACCTCAGTTCTGGGTTGAGCCAAGACCTCAGTTTTTGGTTGAGACAGGACCTAATTGTTGGGTTGAGCCAAGACCTCAGTGTTGGTTTGAGCCAAGACCTAAGTGTTGGGTTGAGTCAAAACTCAGATTTGGGTTGAGCCAGGACCTCAGTGTTGGGTTGAGCCAGGACATCAGTGTTGGGTTGAGCCAAGACCTAAGTGTTGGGTTGAGCCAGGACATCAGTGTTGGGTTGAGCCAAGACCTAAGTGTTGGGTTGAGCCAGGACATCAGTGTTGCGTTTAGCCAGTATATCAGTTTAGGGTTGAGCCAGGATCTCAGTGTTGGGGGATGTATCTCGACATTTTTATGTCTATTTTAGGAAGATTTGAACCGAAAATATATATTTCCACATCCATTTTATAGTTAAATTAATCTGAATGGGAAAATAGTCTATTCTATAACAAGACAAATATCCAATAGCTGTGATTCTCTGTATACTATCGAGTGTAGGAGTAGGGGTACAGTGGTCCTAGTTGGCTCAGTAAATCTAGATTGAATGAAGATAACGCTAATGGAGTGGGAATGAATGAACTAGAATTTAGCACAATGAGTCCGGTGTAAGCTGTTTCAGGCTATGTCGTGCGTTCAAGTGTTATTTTCTTAATTGTACATACTACACAACAAGAGAACCGGACGTGGGTCTTAAGGCGTTTTTATGACCTGACTTAACTCTTAGTGTACTAACGTGATTGTATCAAATCATTTGAAACTGTAACTGTGGTTGAACATCCAAACTGTCACCTCAAGTAGTGCAGGAACGCAGAGCTCTGAGATTTGTAGATGTGGTAACAATGTTTGACCGAAGAAGCTGTTAGTTAAGGGGAATAAGTCTGATATAAAGCAGGTAAGGCGGAAACGGGCGCTATTCTAAAGCTGACGAAGTCCTTTTCTTTAGTAAGAAGTTCCCAGAAAGGAAAAAAATTGCTCAGCAAATATTGTATGTAAGTATGAAGTCCTAATTTTGTGCCATTGATTTTTTAGGAAACAAAATAGAAACTCCTATATTAAGTTAGTTAAAAGTTACTGTTATTTTAATCCGACATGTGTAACGGTAGAATAAAATTCCTGATCAGAACATTTATCCGTAAAACCTCTCTGTGCTGCAACAAAACGAAAAGTTCCAAAAATTGATTTAATTTTTAACACATTTAAAGTGTGCCAGATTAACATTTTAAAACCTATATGTACACATCGTAAAAGGTCATCTGCGAGTCTGCCATCACGACACAGATCGCCAGACCAGTTCAGTTGTGCCCATGAAGCATCATGGTACTAAACTGCCCCTGGCTAATTTGTTAAAATTCTTATAAGTAATAAAAAAAGGTTTTTTTTTATGTAATTTCCATGTAAAGCGCTGTGAGACCGGCTCCTTGCTGGGGTACAGCGCTATATAAATTATCATTTTACTATTATTATAATTATTATTATTATTATAAAGAAATACATTGAGATCATTTAAAACCGTGTGGGATGTAGAATGATAAGGGTCCATGTCCAGTCAGAGTTTGTTGAAGCTTAAACTTATTTTATTGTGTAATTCTTATTTCCTAAAAATTTATTAACATTTGTATACAGACACGGACATGGAATCAACAGGCATTCAAACTATGCCGATTGTAGGCATGGAGTAAGCAGATGTACAACCTATGGCAAGTGTAAGCATTGAGTCAACTGATTTAAAAGCTATGCAGAGTGCAGTTGGTTTAAACCTACCGTATAACCACACCACCCTGATTTCGGCATCAGAGGCAGGGGACGACAAGGCGGTGGCTGTCCTCCTGGCTGAAGGCTGTGACGTCCATCAGCGTTCACAGAGCGGGGACACTGCGCTTATCGTAGCTTCCAGGGCAGGTCACACGAACATAGTGCGATTACTTCTGGCAGTAGGGGCCAAACTCAATGAAAGTACTTCCGATGGTTCAACGCCCCTGATTTTAGCTGTCCGTTGTGGTCATCGGGATATTGTTGACGCTCTACTTAAGAGCGGGGTGGATGTGAACGCGCGAGACATTGAAGGTTACAGTGCTCTGATAATTGCAGCAGAGAAAGGCCGAAAGGACGTCGTAAAACATCTTACCGAAAGTTTTACAAGTGTATTTGGTAAGACTGATCAAGACCGGACCGCGCTTATGGCAGCTTCACTGAATGGTCATGTTGAAACTGAAAAACGTCTAATTGATAGCAATGCACGAGAGAATGATAAAGATAAAAATTCATTGATGATGACTGACATGTACAACCACGCTAGAATCGTTGAATTGCTTATCAAAAAACAGGTGAACATAAATGAGAGAAACAACGATGGTCACACTGCCTTGATGTGGGCCACCATCAACAACCATCTCAACATTGTCAAGTTGCTAGTAGAAAAGGGAGCCAGTGTCAATGAGAAGGACGGCAAGGGTCTGACGGCTCTCGTGAAAGCAGCCATGGTGGGCAGCAATGAGATTTTAGAATATCTTATACTAAATAAAGGAGATGTTAACGAAAAGACATGTGAGGGAAAGACCGCTCTAATCATAGCCTCGCAAGATGGCCATGACAGAACTGTGGAGTTTCTTGCTGAAAATGGGGCTAATGTAAATGAAAAGACAGATACAGGTATGACGTCACTGATGTTGGCTGCCAAGAACGACCACGCTAGAACTGTTGAATTACTCATTAATAAAAAGGCGAATATCAATGAAAAAAATAACGATGGTCACACTGCCTTGATGTTGGCTACCATGAACAACCATCTCAACATTGTAATGTTGTTGGTAGCAAAGGGAGCCAGTGTCAATGTGAAGGACGCCAAGGGCCGGTCGGCTCTGATGATGGCAGCCATTGATGGGAGCAACGAGTTGATAGACTTTCTTATACAAAATAAAGGAGATGTTAACGAGAAGGCATGTGAGGGTCGGACCACCCTTATGTATGCCTCACACAGTGGCCATGACAAAACTGTGGAGTTTCTGGTTGGACTTGGGGCAAATGTCAATGATAAAACAGACACAGGTTGGACGTCATTGATGTTGGCTGCCAAGAAAAACCATGTTAGAGTCGTTGAGTTACTCATCAATAAAAATGCAAACCTCAATGAGAAAAACAACAATGGTAGCACTGCCTTGATGTTGGCTTACATCAACAACCATCTCACACTTGTCAAGTTGCTGGTATCAAAGGGAGCCAGTGTCAATGAGAAGGAGAACAAAAATGGCCAGACGGCTCTGATGCTAGCAGCGAGGGCTGGGAGCGACGAGATTGTTGACTTTCTTATACAAAATAAAGCAGACGTTAACGAGAAGACAAATGACGGCTGGACCGCCCTCATGTTATCCTCGTACAACGGCCATGAAAGAACTGTGGCGTTTCTTACAAAACATGGGGCAAATGTCAATGATAAGACATACAGAGGTAGAACGTCAATTATGATGGCTGCCCAGAACAATCACGCTAGAATAGTTGAGTTTCTCATCAATAAACAGGCGAACATCAATGAAAAAACCAATGATGGGGACACTGCCTTGATGTTGGCTACCACCAAGAACCATCTCAATATTGTTGACTTGCTAGTAGAAAAGGGAGGCAGTGTCAATGAGAAGGACGGCCAGGGTCAGACGGCTCTCATGAAAGCAGCAAGGATGGGCTACAACGATATTTTAGATTTTCTTATACAAAATGAAGGGGACGTTAACGAGAAGACTTGTGACAGGTGGACCTCTCTCATAATAGCCTCGTACAACGGCCATGAAAGGACTGTTGAGTTTCTGGCTGAACATGGGGCAAATGTCAATGAGAGGACAGATACTGGTATAACGTCAATAATGATTGCTGCAAAGAACAATCAGACTAGAATCGTTAAGATGCTTATCAATAAACAGGCGAACATCAATGAGAAAAGCAACGATGGTAGCACTGCCTTGATGTTGGCCTCCATCAACAACAATCTAAACATTGTCAAGTTACTGGTAACAAAGGGAGCCAGTGTCAATGTGAAGAAGACCAATGGCCAGATGGCTCTGATGCTAGCAGCCAGGGCTGGCAGCAAAGAAATAGTAGACTTTCTTTTAAAAAATACAGGGGACGTTAACGAGAAGACTCTTGTTGGGTGGTCTGCCCTCATGTTAGCCGCGGACAAAGGCTGTGAAAGAACTGTGGAGATTCTGTTTGAACATGGGGCAATTGTTAATGATAAGGCAGCTACTGGTCTGACGTCACTAATGTTGGCCACAATCAACAATCATCTCAACATTATCAAATTGCTTGTTGCAAGGGGAGCCAGTGTCCTTGAAAAAGACGCTGACGGTGAGACGGCTTTCATGAAGGCAGCTGAGATGGGCCGCAACGAAATTTTAGACTTTCTTATACAAAACTAAGTAGACGTTAACGAGAAGACACGTGACGGTTCGACCGCCCTCACGTTTGCCTCGGTCAGTGGCCATGAACGAACGGTGTAGTTTCTGGCTGAACACGGGTCTAATGTCAATGATAAGACAGATACAGGAATGACGTCACTGATGTTTGCTGTCGTGTTCAACCATCTTAAAATTGCTGAGTTGCTGGTAGCAAAGGGAGATAATGTCAATGAGAAGGACGCTGATGGGAGAGCGGCTCTGATACTAGCAGCCATGATGAACAGTGACGAGATTGTAGAGATGTTAGAAAGTTTAATACAAGATAATGTTGCTATTGGTGAGAGTATTTCAGAAAAGGTTGCTAATGGTGAGAGTATTATAGAAAAGGTTGCTAATGGTGAGGATATTATAGAAAAGTTAGCTAACTTTGATAAGAAGGACAACGCCGAGCAAACACCTTTGATAATTACATGTCTTAAGAGCATGGTGAGGATTCTTATTGAAAATGGGGCCAGTGTGAATGAGAAAGACAAAAATGGGTTTACAGCTCTAATGATGGCATGTTATACCGGAGAGAAAGAGATAGTAGAACTTCTCATTGAAAACGGCGCGAACGTTGGTGATAAAGCTTGTAATGGGTGGACGGCACTCATGTATGCAGTGGCCAGAGGGCATGCAGAAACTGTTGATTTATTTGTCACATATCCAGAAGCATACATTAACTGGAAGGCTTTGGCGGGAAAAAATTTAAGTGGTAACTTTGAAATCTTCTCTCTGCTTATTGAGAGAGGGGCTGATGTCAATGTCAAAGACCATGGAGGAAGAACAGTTTTGTCATTGGGCTGTCTGACAGGTCAGATAAGGATTGTCCAACTTCTTTTAGACAAGGGATTAGATGTCAATGAAAAGGACAACAAAGGAAACACAAGTCTGCCGTTTGCCTGCGTGGGCGGAAACGAGGAAGTTGTTGAGGTTCTCATTCAACACGAGGTTAATATTAATGAAGTTTTCGTTGGTGGCACAACTGCCTTAATGTTAGCATCCCAAATGGGCCACAAAGAAGTCGTCCAGCTACTGATTGATAACGGTGCCCAGGTTAATGTAAGAACTGACCAAGGCTGGAACGCTCTTATGTTTGCATCACTCACAGGCACGAAGGATATTGTCTCAATCCTTATCCAAAATAAGGCTGCTGTTAATGAAAAGGCAAAATACGGACTTACTGCTCTGAGTATTGTGACTTTGAAGTGGAATTTTAATATTTTAGAAACATTTAAAGGATACAATGATACAGATAATTTCTTATTTAGCAAAGCTTTAACTTTGGACGTTAATGAAAATCTCGAGATTGTTAAACTTCTTATAGAAAATGGATCAGACGTGAATGTGACAGATGACGACGGCTGGACGCCATTGATGTACGCAGTACTAAGTAAACACAGAGATATTGTGTCATTGTTTGATGAAAAGGGAACCGATTTTCAGGGGAATAAAGGACAAATTAAATAAATTACTCTCATTACGTTAGTGAAACCATTAAGTACATTCTTTACCATGGAGCTGACCGTAACATGAAGGACAAAGATGGCTGGACAGCGCTAATGATAGCATCTGAAGGAGGGGACGCTCAGACTGTGGAGTTGTTGATTAAACACAAAGCGGAATTAAATACACAAAATGTGATGAGATGGACAACACTGACCATAGCGTCCCAGAACGGACATGTCGATGTCTGTGACTTGCTGGTCAGATCTGGATCAGATGTCAATCAAAAGTTAAACGATGGTTGGACAAACCTCATGATAGCTGTGCTAAATGGTCAATGTGACGTCGTTAAACTTCTCATTGAGAGCGGAACCGATGTTAATAAAAAAAATCATGTTAAGCCTGGTCCCTTTTGGAACTCAGGACGTGTTAGCGCATTTTCGTATGATGTATCAGTACTTATGTTAGATATCAGCATTATGTAGTTATCAGTAATTGTGTTTAGATTTTAGACATATTTTTATGAATTTTCTTGTGTAATTAATATACCTGACATTTTTAAATTTAAAAGTCATTTCTTTACATTTTAAAATTTTTTATTTTCTCTTTAATCTAACTACAAGTCACCACAAATGATGACGTAAAACTCTCTAAACTTTTACACATATTCTAATGACGTCAACTAAAAAAACCAACTAATTCTTTTGCACGCCTTCGCACCACTCTTGAATGCTTGAAAAATGCTCTATTCGACTTCCGGCAATGGCGGCCGTTCCATGTGCCAGTGTTAACTCTCGATTCGCAAAGTTTTTTGGTAGTTTTAACGGGGTTTTTTAACGGATCGAGTAACTGAGTGTTGATGCACCAATGGCAGGTCAGGACATACAAAAAACATATATACATCATGGGTCTAGGACTTATGGATCCTGTGATCAGGGTGATGACAGACGGACAAAATAGGTGCAATAGCGATTTCGACATCTCGAAAATGCGCTAAAACTATTTTAATTGGACAGCACTTATGTTGGCAGCAGAGAATGGTTACATCGATATCGTTCTGAAGCTAATAGAAAATGGCGCAAAAGTCAATGAGAAAAATGTTTATGGTTGGACCGCCCTCATGAAAGCTTCTCAGCACGGGTTTTCAGATGTGCTAGAAGTTCTCATTGATCACGGAGCTGTGCTTGGAGACAGAAACATGGATGACGTCACGGCTCTGATGATCGCCACACGTCACGGCCACACCAGGGCCGTTGAAGTTCTCGTCAGAACCTCAGACAAGGTCGATGAAGCAAATAGATATGGCTTGACACCACTCATCATCGCCTCATATTTTGGCCATACACAAATAGTGGAGATGTTGATACAGAAGGAAGATAAAAGAGAAAGTAACAATGAAAACTTTGATAACTTTTCCCTTTGTTTGTACTTTGCAAAAAAAAAATCATTTGAAAACAGTTCAGTTGTTTATGTCAATGTCAGAAAGATTCGATTTTACAAATAAAGGGGGAGTGATGAATCATGGAAAAGCGTTAGAACGACAAGATTTCGATGCCGAGGAGATTCACACAGTTCTCGAGTCCAGGCATGTGTTGGTCAGGAATGAGAGCAGTTGTAAATATTATCAGAAATACAAATATTTCTTACAAAAAATGTTAGCGCCAAGCCTCGCAACTCAAGGCGTTTTGGCAGACGTCACGACGCATCGTGAAATAGGACCAGAAGCCCACAGGAGACTGCGTCGACAAATATCTGGTGGCATGATGGGAACTCTGTCCTCTCTCTTTGTGTAAGTGTCTCGTGTCAGTGTTATAATGAAATCAATTTTAATTTGTATGTAAATCGAAGGTAATGATTATTGGAAAAAGAACTGTTTAAGTATTGTAAAGAAATTAACCATCGATATTGGAAAGCATTATCATATTAAATTAATCAAAAGTAATGTAAACAACTATCTTATTATATTAATTATCAGTATTGCCTTGCAATTCTTCAGAGATTCTCTGTCTTCTCACAAACTGCTACCATACATCCACAACATCAGTCAAACATTTCAAGCTATTAACACACTTGGTGTCAGCTCTTTAACTTTAAGAACTGAGGCTCAGATGAAGTAAGTGTTGCATGTGAACTAAGATATATATTTCGATAAGTGCTTGAAAACACACAACATGTAATAATCTTTAGTATAAAAGAGTGCATTGATATTGTGAAGATCCCTAGTTGTTCTATGTGTATCTATCCTTATCTACTCTGACTGTTATTCTGCTCTTCTTGGTTAATTATTCTTAAAAACCTGAACACCAAGGCAGAATGTACAATTAATTACTTTTCATCACTTAACTTCTGTACATTCATTATTCGTACATCTCTCTAACACTTGCGTCTATCTACCTATACATCCTCCTTCCTAACTCCTTGTGTCCCCTTGCGTGTCTGTCTGTCCGTGTGTGCGTCTGTCAGTCTGAGTCCGAGCGTTCGTCCATTCCAGGCTCTGCCCCCAGACTTCCAACCCCAACCGTCCGAAAGTCAACTGTAAATCATCTTGTACCACCCCTAGGTAAAACGGGGTGGGCTGGTTTGACGTAACCCGCAATGGTCACTAATCCCCCCTTTCCTCTGCTCTGACCCGCTCTCAATTGTCGGATCCTTTCATCTGCCCTACAGCTCCCGTCTTCAAAGCCTCGTTCGAAGTTCCTATGTCCTTGATTCCCAAGTTCGCACCTCTGGTCATCTGCACTCGCCCGTTAGTCCAGCGGCACCTCAAAGGCCAAACAAATTCTGTCGCTATAACCGCCCTAAATTCTTTACAATATGAACATCCCAATACGGAGAATTATTCATAGTACTTTTTTTTTACTTTAAAAAATTGTTTACAAACTTTTAGGTTTGGGTGAACTATTGCCCGCCCGTCAGAGTATAATATACTGCCCGTCAGAGTATACTATGCCGCCGTCAGAGTATATTATACTGCCCGTCAGAGTATATTATACTGCCCGTCAGAGTATACTATACCGCAAGTCATAGTTACTATATCGTCCGTCAGAGTATAGTATGCCGCACGTCATAGTTATTATATCGCCCGTCAGAGTATACTATACAGCCCGTCAAAGTATACTATACCGCACGTCAGAGTATACTATACAGCCCATCAAAGTATAATATACCGCCCGTCAGAGTATACTGTGCCACCGTCAGAGTGTTCTATCATTTCTATGCCGCTGTTTGCGATCATATGTGGATATTACTTTCCTTTGTTTACATCGTTTGCAATATTTGTTAAATTTAATTCGGAGTATAAGTTTGAAATATAAGGTTATTAAATCAGTTGTACAGCTCTAGAATTGATTAGTGTTCGTTAGTTATTAATTGTTAAAATCCCTATTGGAAACTGCATTTCGTTCAACTGAGAGGGTTTTGTAAAAAAAATTAATTTAAAAGCAAATTGAGGTTGATTTATCAATGAGTGCAGCCAAAAAAAAAAAAAAAGAATGACGAAAGTACCGCTAAAATACTGTTTCAAGAGCGTTGGGAGCAAATCAGTCTGTTGACTGTGCCGTTAGAGTGTGAGCGTCTTTACGGATCACAACTTATGATAACACTACCAAAAGAAACATTATGATTTCGGGCACGTTTAAAAACTGAGAGAAACGGAGAAAATGCGAATTGTTTGTTAACAATTAAAAGGAGAAACATGGTTTTTTAACAAAAAATGTCTTTTAAAGAACTTGGTGCAACCGATGCCAGTTGTTTACTGTCCCATAATGTATGAAAGAGGATCAAGCCCTTTTCCTTTAGGAAATTAAATAATGCCTGTCAGATGCAACAAGTTTTATGCGCCCAAAAAAGAAAACCAATGTTGAAAGCATTTCTTTATCAAGGATAACTGTTGTAAGGCGAGTTAAACAAATAAGTGACGCTTTAATGCACCAACTTCAAGCAATTCTTTTCGTGGTACTCTTTTGTGTTGGATGAAAGTACCGATGTGCAGGACACAGAACAATTATGGTAATTATAAATGGGATAAACACTCGTATGGGAGCTTGCCAAATGATAACTTAGCGTTGAGCCTTTCAAGGACACAGCTACTGACCACGATTTATTCAATGATGTTGAGGAGGAGCTGACAACATTGATCTACCAGTGACTGCATTCAACGCGCCAACAACAGTTCTTGTGTGGATTAATTGTTTTTTTACTATTTATTTCGTTTATAATGTGTACTTTTGAGGATAAAGGAGTCGTACTTTGTTTTTCTCCCTTTTTACATGATATTTTAAATTGTGTGTCTTGTTTCTGTTTTGCATTGATCAGATTAAGTATTTGAAATAGGGCTGTTATCGATTAAAATAAATTTAATCGTTTACTTTTCAAAAATTACCGATTAATTAATCGACAATTTTGTTAAGTCTAGAATTTTAGTAGTATGACTTCATTAAACTAAAAATTTCAAGGGAAGTAATAAAAACATGCAATTGATATTTTTATTAAGTTATTCTTTAAACATAGTTAATAAAAATAATTTAAATAACATATTAAAGTTTAGGCACTTGAATGAAAATTTCTAAGTAATTTTAATATAAAATAGTAATACAGCCATAAAGAAATTGTTTGATGATTAACAAAAAGATAAAAATAATATTTTTATCCCAAGGGGTTCAAAAGTTATGATTTTTTTCTACGACTTCATAATCAATTTTTTTCACTAGGTTGTTTTTCTTCACATTTTGTGCCATTTTGTGGCATTTTTAAAAATGTCCATAATTTAAGTATTTAATATAATTTAATTTAATTTAAAGGATATAATATTTTTAGGACATATATCTTAAACATAAGTAGTTCAATATAAAATGTATGAATTTAAATGTTGTTATTGTTAGATAATTAAAAACAATGGGTTTTTTATTTCATTGTCCGTATAAAACAGATAATTTTAAGTGTAAACCCTTCTACCTGTTTTGTAACTGAGAAGTCCGTAAAAAAAATATAATAAAAACTATAATAATTATTTATTAATAAATCGATTTTTTAAAAATAATTTTTTATTTAATCACTAATTTATTGAATAAATTAATTTTAATCGATAAAATAATTTACCGATTCATCGAGTAATTAATCAGTAATTTCCGCAGCCTGAATTTGAAATATAACATTTATTTTGAGATACGAAAGATCTTATATAAGAAAACCACCCCGCCCGGAAAGAATGAATATCGTATTTTTAGGTATCCCTGTATTTATTTATCTAAAAGCCTGATTGCAGCCCCCACCCCCACCCCAATAAGTAATAATGAATGCCACTAAAAATCAGATCAGTGCACGATATTGATTTTATTTATTTATCTTGTAATTGTAGAGTATGATGTATATTCAATGGTTCTTTGTTTACACAATGAAATGAAACATAATATTTGAGTCCTATAAAATAACATTATACATAATAGTTGTTCCTTTCTTCCTATCTTTTCCCCAGTTGCCTATCGATTTTACAGCAGCATATGCATGTAAACAATCTTGTCATAAATGTTCCCAGGGCAGAAGGTAAATATTTTCAGTAATTGACCAATTGTAATCCTAACTCTGTATTAATTTTTAGTGCATTTTAGAGAGGTCGAAATGCGCTATTATATCCGTTTTGTCCATTTGTCCGTCCGTCCGTCTGTCATCACCCTAGATCTCAGCAGCCATAAGTCCTAGACCCATGATGTATATATGTTTTTTGTATGTTTTGACCTGCCATTTGTGCATCAAAACACACCACCAACACACAAGAGTTCCTACCACCACCAAAACACAAGAGTTCCTAAAAATTCATAAAAATATGTCAAAAATCTAAACATAATTACTGATAACTACATAATGCTGATATCTAACATAAGTACTGATACATAATACGAAAATGCGCTAACACGTCCTGAGTCTAAAAAGGGACCAGGCTTAACATGATTTTTTGATTTTTATCACCGCATATGTTAAAATCCCAAGAGTCTTTAATTCTTCATCTGTCTAAGTTGTTGCTATGTCAACAAAACTCTTGATCGTAATTAGTTGTCTACCATTCTTATGTTGGATCAAGTCGTATATGCAGGCAATACCTTTTTGGGGATATCGTTATATCATAGTATAAATATTCTTGTAGAGACGTGTACAACTTCCCTAACATGTACATTGTAGAAATAGTTCAAAGCCAAAGGTTATCATTATATGATAGTAGGAGTTGATAAACGAAATAAGAGACTCGAACAGTTAGTCGTAACCCTATGTACACATTTTTTTTCTCTCAGACAAAAGAGTTACTGCCAGAGGAAAGTCAGAAAAATTAAAACCAGAAGACGAGGAAAAGATCAAGAGACTTTGGGACTTTCTGACAGAAGAGCTGGATGCAACCCACGTGATCACACAGTTAATTTCTGCCGGAGTTTTTGATGTGGACGACAAAAGGGAAATATTGGGTCCTGAGTCACGGAGGAAAAGAACTGAAATAATGTTACATAAACTGTTGAATGCCGGGCCAGGGGCCTTCGAACGGTTCCTCGCAGTATTAGAGAAAGACCACCAGCATGTAGTTGACAAATTGAGAGAAACTGTTATGGCGGTCACCTAGTGGTCTCTAGTTAACGAAGACATTCATTAATTTTCATATTTTAAAATTTATAAAAGGTTATAAAAAAATCTAGGCTGCGGAAATTAACAATTAATTTCTTGATTAATCGTTAATTTTTTATCGATTAAAGACATTTTTTTAAAAAAATAGCCATTAAAATTAATTTTAAAAAAATATTTATAAATAATTAATTATTAACAAAAGTATTTAACGTTCAAAATTCTCCATTAAAAAGAAGTTTTTTTAAAGCGTCAAGTGTAAAATAAGCTATTTTATAATGATGATAATGATAGTATACAAATAAAACTTTTAAAAAGAATTTAACTAACAATAAAAACATTCATTTCTTTGTCATTGATATACTATTGAAATACTTTTACATATATTTAAATATATCTCCTAACAATATTTTATTTTTTCCTATTTAATACTTTAGTCATACTCATTTTAAAGCTAAAATTGCACAAAATGTGAAGAAAAACAAAATAGTGAAATAAAAAAACAAACCCGTAAAAAACAAGTTTTTAACTATAAATCCTTTACATTCGAGACGTAAATATAAAGACGTTCATTATAATACACAGCGCAAGACAAGCCAAAAATACAAACTTTTATATATGTCTCGTAAAATATGTTTAATAAAATGTGCACCGATCCTTAATATATTTTAAAATAGTATTGTCAATATTATGCGCACCTTATTATGTGCGATAGGAAAGGTTGTTGAACATATTACCACAGCGACACTCTATCTCAAAAATTAACACACTACAGAGAGATAAATAAATGAAACTAAAAATTCAATAATTTAATTACAGTACATTTGATCGATCTGAAATTTTAATACGGCATTTGTATAATTAGCAGGTGTCTGTTTGCGAAATTTCAGCTCGTTAGCTTACGAGAAATAGGGTTCAAAATCGATATAAAGTCTTTCGGCAAGCAAGCAATCATGGGCTCAAGGAGATACCACTAGTAAATATAAAGGACTAAAAAGTAAATTTCGGGTCTTAGAAAAAATGTCATAATTTTTGAAGAAATTTTCATAAAAAGATGATCTTTATGTTTTTGTTAATAATTGAACATTTCTTTGCAGCAGTATTAATTTAATATTTTCAAAATTAATTTGGAATTTTCATGAAAGTGCCTAAACTTAAATAATAGTGATACCTTTATTTTCAAAACTTATACTGATGTATTAAATTTTTATATTTAAATATTAAGTTAAACTAAAACTCTTATTATGTTAATTACAGATCCTAATTCTTTTCTAAATATTTTTTAAATGCAATTATTTTAATTGTAATAAGTTTTCAAATATTATTACTTCCAACCTATTGGATCTTTATGTAACATGCTTTGAAATAATAATTGAGAAATGAGACTTCCATTGTTAATCTGCAGTTTTTTCTATTGTAAGCAAAATTTTTTTTTATTTATTTTCTATATATTTTTTTCTAGATTTTAAAAAACAACATTTTTTAAAGAATATTATTTTTTTTTAAAGACTGTAAGACAGTGTAAATAAGTGATAAAACAAAACAAAAAATTACAACTGCCTCTTTTTGTTACTTCCCTTGATATATTAAGTTTATGGACGTCATGCGTTTTTAATTTTAGCTTTAATTAAAAAATATCGATTAATTAATCTTTAATTTTTAAAAAGCGAATGATAAAATTTAAATTAATCGTTAACATCCCTAGAAACATCACAATAATTTGATGACCATCAATTAAGAGTTTCACATAATTAACCTCTTTAATTTAATGTATTTTTCTTTTTTTTTCACTGTTCAACTTTTTATTTTTATTACGTTTTTGTTTAGGGTTTGGGATTTGACTTTAAATACTATATTCGTAATATTGTTTTTGGTATTAACTCCTCTAAAATATATGATACGCGTATGAAGCATTAACCTTTCATGTAGTGTGAGAGTGTTTGTAAATGATGAGATAAGAAAAGAAGTCTGACACTCCATGAACTTTGATGACGTAATATGTCAACTTGTCGTCTGCTACAATAAATTGAAGCAGTTGTGTTCACGTATCAGAGTCGTGTGCGGGTAACAATGTTACAGAGATTTTGTGTTTGCTACATTTTGACTAATTCGCACTGTTTAAAGATGTTTATGAGCAAAGGAAATCTCAGTACTGTTACCTTGGAAGTCAATTAACACGCTTCCATTTGGTGGCGCAGACTTTTCAGACTATGAGGTCATTGGTCAGCTCAATTTTATGCTTCTAGTTAGACTGACCAGTGGTCTTCAACCATCATTTTCCAACACTAAAAGGTAACAGTAGCCCAACACTTGCACTTGCTCTACACATTAATCATGGAGACTGTCACGGTCAGATGTTATGGTGTGAGAATGACTGAGCGAAAATGAAGGGTGAATGATAAACAGAGCGTGAACACCAGTTGACTTGAATACTCGCTCACCGGGTGTTCACATGGGAGTGTGTAGAGATGTCAGGTGAGAGGGGCAATGAGTGGACAGTGTGTGATATAAGCAGGCAGAGGGACGAGTAAGGGGAGAGGACATTTTTTTAGCGACTAAAGAGAGAGAACATTTTTTTGAGCGTGGACCAGGACGGTCATGTTTTTGTCAAACAACGTGGGCTGACCGGAAACGAGTGCATATAGAACTATATAAATATATGTTGAGAGAGAGAGACAAACACTGTGAACGTATTCTTTGAGCTGTTACAACTATATTGCTATGGATATACATATGTCTATATATGATGTAAATAAACGTCTTTTTTTTCTGCTGAGTTCAAGTCTCATGACTGCTTCTACAACTGTACTGTACGCCTGATGTTTATATCTGTGGTCAAAAGGGTGGACCAAAACATTCTCACAACATAACATCTGACCGTGACAGAGACCTGCCTAGTGGTTATCTCGTCATACAATAAAATGAGTCTTGATTGTTGATTGACAAGGTAAGTGGTGCATCTTGACCTTTGAACTATTCAACTTTCAGTTTCATTTGAGAAATAAGTTTATCATCAACCCCGACCCCCTCCACACATACGTCATTAGGGCTTCTTTAAATTACAATATGTTTTAAAACATTAATTTTCGTAATTTATTCATTGTAAAATCCCACGCGCATAAAAATTGATAATTGCTGACTTCACATTTTCAAAATAAGGCACTAAAAAACTCAAATTATTTCCTCAATACACAGAAATATTTATTCATTTTTGACATCCGCATCATGTCAGGTGCGCCAAAACAATGGATTTAAAAACTACACAAAGTTTTAAATTCAGCTGCAAGATTGGTTCTAAGGGAAAAAAAAAAGAAAACGTTAATCCCCTATTTTACTTACTTCATTGGCTACCCATACAAGCCCTAGTTGATTACAAACTGGCCGTTCTCTGTCACAACTTCTTTTCTGACTCATGCCCTTCCTATCTTACCGAAATTCTTTCGGTCTACTCACCAAGTCATCAGCTACCCTCCTCTGCAGAAATACGCATTCTCTGCGTTCCTAAGACACGAACTTAAACATTTGGCGAAAGGTCATTTTCTTTTTGTGCAGCAAATTAATTGTATTGTCTACCACTACACATCCTTAGTGTTTCAACTACTAAGTGCTCGAAGACTACACTTAAACTTCTGTGTAGAAGGAGCGTCTCTAACCGATCAGATAAGATATGAAAATAAGAAATATGTAAAAAAAAAAAAAAAAAAAAAAAAAAAAAATAAAAAGAAATGTTTTTAAAAAAATTTTTAAAAAATCAAAATTAATGAATTTTTTCTTTTAATGATTTACGTAGCTAACTATTAAAATATTCTAATTTATGTTTTTATTATGATATGAATGTTTATTTAAATAATGTAAGTACGTTTTTATATCAATGTAAAGCACCGTGAGCCCGGCTTCCAACTAACAGGCCTAGTAATAGACTGCACAATATTTTCTTGTCTGTCTGACCAGGATATTGTTAGGGTTACTAATACAATAAAAACTTAAATAGATAAGAAGCCTAGGAGCACAATCTAACTTTGGAATAAATGTTACTGAAATTTTTTTACCCAAATCAGCTTGCTTATTTCCTTCAAGATTACATTAGTAAATTAAGCACAGATGGCCCCGTAGAAAAAATATTGAAGTATATAAATATAACCTAAAAACTATAATGGATGAGAATCTTCCAACAAATCTAACTACAAATAGAAGTAATTAATACTGATTCAATTCTAAATTTTAAAGGTTATTTAAGCAAAAAGAGAACTTATTTAAGAAATTGAAGGCTACCAACTTAAAAAATAAACATTTGACACTAAAACTTAATAGAAACCTCCAAAATGAATATATAAACATTGTAAATACTAAAGATAAAAAAAAAACGTATGGTCCTTTATCAAATAAAAAAATGGAGCCTACAGCCTATAGGTATAAAAACAAAATGGCTCATGTAATAAAAACTATAATGATAATAAGTCTAGAGCCTGTCACAAGCTCCCCTAATAATTATACCTGGACCGTTCGTTCCAAAATTCATAAAATTCAAATTACACAAGAAACAACGGCTACTGCTAACAAACACACTTCAATGGTGTCCCACTTTGCCACAACAACAGTCTATACAAAAACTCTCTAAACTTTTACACATATCCAAATGAAGTCAATAAAAACAATTACCTTTGCATGCTTTCGCACCACTAACAAATAACTTAATTTACACTAATGTGACCACTGAACACACCACCGTGTGTAACTCTTTCTTAAACATAATATATTCTATAGACGTGAACTCGCTAATATCCCTTAACAATAGTAACATATCTTAGTAAATGCTTCAACTATTACTACAACTCTCCAATATATTGACATAACATGTATATAAAAATCAGTATATTAAAACCTATAAGTTATAACAACTCGAAATATTATATTCCTCTATAGAATTAAGGTATCAATATATTAAACTTGATTTCATCCAGGGACAACTGTGCACGTCTATGAACGAGACTCTGAACAGGAGTGGGTATTATTTTAAATGTTTAATAACAAATGAAAAAGTCTACTTACGAAGTCTGTCATTATACTATTTCACGGGTACTCACTGCAATTTAAAGCACTAGCTCTACACAAACTTTGGCCATCTCGTAATCATGGTGCTTACGAATCGAGTTGTAGTAAGATGCTTCAAAGGCTGTTGGTCTGTGAATTCATGAAATTCCTATTACACAAGAACAAAACAAACTTTAATGGCGTCCCACCTTGCCATAATAACTGTCTACACAAAAACTCTCTAAACTTTTACACATATTCTAATGACGTTAACAAAAACAATTACATTTGCGCCCTTAACTCTCAAAAGACTTCAGTTTTTTAACAAATTTTACGGTCCCAACGACACACCGTTTCCTAATTGGTGTCATTTATGTAATTTTGGAGCTATCTTCAAGTATTATATATCAATTTAAAGATATTTGAATGCTCTTTAATTCTGAATAGTTTTCATTCATAAATTATGTTAAATAGATTTTTAATATTTTTTTTACAACCAAATTTTTTTTTTAAATTTCAAACAAAAACAGAACATTAAAATTTCTCAAAGAAGGAAAAAAATACATGCTCCCAAGTATGGAAATAAGAGTGCTATTTTATTATTATATATTCATTACTACAACTAAGATTCAAATTTGAAGAGAAAAGATTCATAAATAAAAAAGTTACATTTTTTTTTAGAAAAGATACAATTTTAGGAAACCTCGGCTAAAAAAAGCAAAAATTAATTAAAAAAATTTTTTTTAAAGGAAAAACACATATTATATGAAAATATCTCTTTGCAAATTTAACCTAAATGAATTAAGTATATAAGCTTTGTAAAATAACTATTTTAGCATGGAAATATGTCTTTAAATCATCATAGACATAACCAAATGATTTTGGAATATAACTAAATACTGTTGTAATATTATGAAATTCTTGTTAACAATTTCTATTTTCATTAAAACACAAATATGTATCACAAACAACAAATCTGGAATGTTTTGAACACTTAACCAACATTTTAACATGCAGTTCTTTGAATTCTCCATTTAACTTTGTCC
>MUZC01002154.1:239867-251022 GCA_002072015.1 Radix auricularia
TTGAGTTGCTCTGATGGGGTTGGTGTTTGTTGACTGACCTGCTGTTTACTGCATGGATCCCTGAAGGCGTCAGAGATCTGGCCGCATCGGATGACTGCTGGAATGAAGTTGCAAGTTGTATTGCTTTTTCCAATGTTAGATCTGTCTCGAGAAGCAACTTTCTCTGCACATCCGGGCTGTTCAGACCGGTGACAAACTTTTCACATAGTCTCTCAGACAGGGTGTCGCCAAATTCACAGAATTCACTTAGATGACGTAGAGCTGCAACATATTCTGAAATAGACTCGTTTGGTTGACGAGTCCTACCGTCAAATCTGGCTCGACACAGGAACTTTGGTGGTGCAGGCGCATGGTGATTTGTGAAGAGTTTGCTCAGCTCGTTAAAGCTCTTAGTAGCTGGACTAGATGGTGCACATAAGTCCTTTAATAGCCTAAATTGTTGAGGCCCTATGACTGTTAACAAAACAGCTCTCTTTTTGGCTTCCATCGTCACGTCGTTGGCTTCAAGATAGAAACTTAACCTATCTAGGTATTCACGAATGGTTTCATCATTCGAACTAAATTCTTTAATCTGGCCATATAGAGCCATGATTTTACAAATACTTATCAAATATGCTCTATCAATCTTCTTCTTCAGTAAGCATATGCTCTTTTTTAATGGATGATTAATCCTCGTCGCCAATGAAGTGGATTGAGTGGTTTTAATTTAGGCAAACAACGAACGATAGAGCCTTGCGTGTTTAGCCTCCATTTTATTCTTTTAACTAACTAAACCTTTAATACTGAAGAGCGTAAACAATAATAAACATAAAGGGACATCACTCAAACAATATAAAACTACAGTCATACAAGAGTGAGTTCCCTTAAGAATAATCCCAATATATTACACACGCCTTAAAAAGAAAGGGGTCGAATCGTCCGGGGTCAAACACCCTAGGGTCGAAACGTCCTGGGGTCGAACTGTCCGGGGTCGAATCGACCGGTGTGGAATCGTCCGGGGTCGAACCGACAGGGTTCAAAACGACCTGGCGTCAAAACGTCCTGGGGTTGAAATGGCAGGGTCGAAACGTCCGGGGTCGAAGTGTCCGACCACCATATACAAATAATTGGGAAATGTTATCTAATGTAACTACACCAATCAACGCTAACTTCTAACTAAATTTCCAACGTAAATTAAACACAAATATCCCTGTAGAAAATTTTTTGAATATATAAAAACACATTTAAAAAATAAGATGGATGAGAAATCTACTGGCCCAGATAAATTGCCTGCTAGGTTATTAAAAGAATTAAGCAATGAACTGTCCCAAATCATTGTAGTTCTTTTTCAAGCCTCTCTAAAGCAGAGTTAAAGTACCCCAGGATTTTTAATTTAGCTAACGTAACTCTTATCATTAAGAAAGGTGATAAATCAGACCCCGTAAATACAGACCCTTATCACTTACCATTATCATCTGTGAATTACTAGAACACATGATATATTGTAGAATAGTTAACTACCTTGACAAATATAAAGCCCTATCCCCACACCAACACTACTTTAGAAAAAACAGATCATGTGACACACAATAGGTTTGATAGATGATCTGTTAAAAGGATTAGAAAATAATAATCCAATAGATACAATATAACTCGACTTCTCAAAAGCATTTGACAAAATTCATCACATTAGTTTAATTAAAATCTTAACAACTTTGGAATCTCTTGTGCCTTACATCAATGGATCCAAGACTTCACTTTGTATAGGGAGCAAACTGTAATAATAATGATAATGGATCTAAATCTGCACCAATAAAGGTAGATTAACTCAGAAGTTTTGCAACGAACTGTGCTAAGTTCTTTACTATTTTTAATTTATATAAAAGATTTACCCGAAAAACATCAAAAGTGGAAGAAGTTAGGTTATTTGCTTTTGTTTGTATAATCTATAGAACAATTAAAACAGAACTAATTTTTTTTTCAGTTCTTAAGCAAGCAGACAACACGAGTAGGATTTAATATTTTTAAGCCTTAAAACTCTAAATCCTTTTAATACGAGGCATAACTAAAAGAATGATCATTATAATAGCATTATAATATAAAAATTTGTTATAGTTATGTCTCAAATATATAAAAATATAAAAAGTTTTATTGTAAAAAAAGTTCTACAGTCTGCCTGCTAAATTTTAGCACGATTTGATCACGGGAACTTGTTATAAAAGAATGTTTAACATAGTGCGCACCGCGAGACAGATTAGCAATTGAATACCCTAGTGCCAAAAGTACTTATTCACATTTTTGTCAAATTCAAACTAACCAGTGGTCATTTAATAACTGGNTATATATATATATAGCCAAACGATGGAATTCTCTTCCATTACACATCCGCAGTATTTCAACTGCTAAGTCATTCAAGACTGCACTTAAGACACATCTTTTAAAAATTTATTTTGAAAAATTAATGAAACATCATTTCTTTAAGGGCAGGTTAAACCCCTAAAATCTTAATTTTGTGTTAAAAAACGTAAATTTTGAAAATATTTTTTAATTAAGTATATTCATTTCCAAATACAATGATATACTTAATTTTTTTTTTTTTTAAACGCATTATAAGTATTTTAATTTAATTACTTAAACTTGTAAGGTATGAGAAAAAACACCTAATTAATTATACAAAAATGTTAAATTATTGAAATTATTGATAACTTTAGTTCACCTGGGCCGATCTCCGCAATTTTTTTGGTGAAATATGCGAATTCAAAATCTCTACCAACTTATTTAAATGGAAAAAAAATAATTGTAAAAATAATGTTCATTGTTTGATAGAAGTGAATTCCTTTTGCCTAGGCCAATCATAGCCCTTCTTATAAAAAATCATCTAGTTGTTTACGTTCTATAACCCACGCTGTAAAGTTAAATGTGCAAATTTTTTAAAGTTGTTTTGGATTTTCTGTTTTAAAAGTACCTGTGATAAGCTTGTTTTAAAATAATTCTAAGTATACAATAGCAATGGATAAAGTAAAAAAGAAGGAAATAAATATCGTAGTAAAAAGCTTAAATTTCAGGGAAATAAATATACTAAAAAGAATAATCTTAGTGATAGTACTAGTACTTGTAGTGAGGCTACAAACGCTTCGGTTAGTTGTACTCAGCCAACAGTAACAGATATGCCTAATAATAGTATTATTGAAGATATTCTTGACCCCAAAGAACATATTTATAATTTAAATTCAGTACCAACATCTTTTTCATTGCAAAAATTAAATAATACATTAAATGTTTCTAGCCCCAAATTTCCTGAAATTAGTGGTTATCGCTTAGTAACATAGTAGATGTGAGATCAATAATAACATTTATCGAGTCATTTCCTTGCTCATTTGTGAGCAGGTAACAACTTATTCTGTTAGAGAATAACTAAATGGGATAAGTCGTATTTTATATTTTAAATGTAATAAGTGTATGAATGAAATTGAATTTAAGACATGTAATGAGAATGTCAACCTAAGATTACAGTTAGCGATAAATAGCGTTGGCTGTCATCAAGAAAAAATTAAAAGATTTCTAGGTAACATGGACATGCCTCCCCCTGTTAGTGCTCCCATAGTTACAAAATATAAGGATAACATTCATACTGCTACTAATAAAGTAGCAAAAGAGTGCATGTCTCAGGCAGCATTAGAATTAAAAGAAGCCCAGGGTAGTAATGTTACTGTTTCCTGTGATGGGACCTGGCAGCGCCGAGGCTTTATTTCGAAGAACGGAGTAGCTACTGTTTTGTCAGTAAACTCTAACAAAGGGCCTTCCAAAGTAGTTGATACTCATGTCAGTAGCAACTACTGTGATAAGTGTTCCAAGGCAAAAAGAAGATTTCCTGACTACTCTGATTATCAGGAATGGTTTAGAAACCATTCTGGTTCCGGTGAATGTGAAGCAAATCACCAAGGTACATCTGGTCAGATGGAACCTAAAAGCATTTTAAAAATCTTTCGTCGCTCTGAAGAAAGATATAATCTAACTTACACTGGCTATTTAGGGGATGGGGATTCTAAAAGTTTTAAAAATGTAGCAGAAGCTCTTCCTCCAGTTTATAAAGGGGTATCAATTTTAAAATTATAATGTTACGGCCATGTTCAGAAGCGAACTGGAAAACGCTTGATAGATAAATTAATTGAGCATAAGGGTCAATCATTTAAACACAATGGTAAATCTTATAAAGGAATAGGTGGGGCTGGAAGATTAACAAAATTTGCTATAAAGCGCATTCAAGGACATTATGGGGCAGCAATAAGAAAAAATTCTGGGGACATGGGTAAAATGAAAAAAAAAGTATTTGAGCATTATTTCATCGTCGGGAGGGTAAGCATAATGATTGTGGTAGTTCATGCCCCAAAGATAGAGATTTAGAGGCAGCAAATAAGAATGCTCTTCCATCCTATGTAATGAAAATAATTAAACCTGTATTTGAGGAGCTTTCATCGGATGCTCTTTTAGCAAAGTGTGTTCACGGAGGGACCCAGAATGCTAATGAAGAATTCCATAATCTAATTTGGTATCGCTGTCCTAAGACAACTTTTGTTGAAAGAAAGAGACTAGAAATAGCTGTAGATGATGCCACAATAGTTTATAACAATGGTGATTTAAAAAGGGGGGACATATTAAAAATTTTGGACTTAAATTTTGGAAAGTATTGTTTTCAGACATTTTCTAAATTTGATAGAAAGCGTGTATCCTCCTCGCTTATTCAAAATTTAGATATAAGTAAAGCAAAAATGGCTAAAAAGTCAATATTATCCAGTAAGGAATTGGATAAGAAAGAATTTAATGCTGCTGGGGGGTTCTAAATTTGATAAAATGTCCTTAACAATGTATATTTGTAAGTTTTTTCAATTTTCTCAAAATCTAATTTTTCATAAAGTTTCTTCACATTTAACACTGTAACTTCTAAAATACTTATGTAATAACTGTATAAATTGGAATGAATGTTGTTTATATATCTATTGTGTTGGCTTAGTAAATTTTACAAATTTGGATTAAAAACAAAGGAAATATTCAGGAAAATGATCTTATCTTAGATATACAGACGCTCCCTCTATGCAGAAGATAATTGCGTCCACAGACCATGAGAGATGATATATTGGCAAGTGATGCAGCGGTCACAGGCCACGGCTATATGGGGGTTCCACGCATTACCCCAGCCGCCTAACTATTGTCTAGTTAGGTACCCATTCAGAGCTGGGTGACTCGGGGACTCCTCAGGTACCGAGAACAAATCCTCACCTTTGTGTGGATTCGAACTCGTGACCATCGGTTTGACAGTCGAGTGCGTTAACTCTCGACCACCACGTCCCATACCCTAAGATTTTTTCACCGAAGAACATGGATATCTAAAAAAATTCAGCTAAATTTCATTTTTACCCTATGTAAATTAAATTGCTATACTGCATTGGCATCACTGAGTAATACAAAGTTTCTTATTTGTATGGCTCTGTCTTTATTTGGTTTTGAGATACAATGTTTGTAAATTTAAACCATATTTTAACATTTTCGCAACAATTTACCATATAAGTGATCAAAAAATAATTTTTTGATAAGTTAGATTTTAAAAGTTTTTTTTTTATTGATTTTGAACATGAGTTTTAATAACTCAAGCAAAAAAAAAAAGGTAAAAATCTAACATTTCAAATTTGGTGTTTAACCTGCCGTTAAATGATTAACGTAGCTGATGTATAACGTATTGTCATTTATGTAGTGAGAATGATATGAATGTTTCTTTAATTAATATATGTATTCTTATCTCCATGTAAAGCGCTGTGAGCCCGGCTCATCGCTGGGATACAGCGCTATATAAATTATCATTTTATTATTATTATAATCTACTGTATAAAGTTAAAAAGAAAACAATTTTTTTGGTCTACATATTTTAAAGCCTACAAAATTAAAATGCTATCGTCAAAGAGACAAAATATAAATTAAAACTTGGTTAAGCCAAATGCGTAAATTGTGACTTAAGTAATTTTAGCACTAAGCTATCCAATTAATAGCATTTACATTTACAGATCGGGAATATATTTTACACATTATCGTCAATATAACTCGCAACGCACAACGCAACATGAATGTATTACGTACCACGACACTCTATCTCAAAAATTGACATGATACTTGGAGATGAATAAAATAATCTAAACATTTAATAATTTGATAACAGTACATTGGAACGATCTGAAATTTTGATACATCATTTTTATCATCGCCAAGTGTCTGCCTAGAAAATTTCAGCACGCTGGCTTACGAGGAAATAGGTTAATAGACGATTCAAATATTTCGGTACTCTAGCAAGCAGACAACATAAGTTAAAATAAAGGATTTTAAAATGGATACATGTTATACCATAAACAGAGGAAAAAATATTACAGCCGAATGACACAAGTTTTTGTCAAGAAATCAATATAGGGAGAAAGTTTCGATAGTTTCAATATAGACTTGAAACTTAAAGCTAAGCCTTTTGAATTTGAAAATTTAGCAGAGTCGCTAATAAGGATAGATTTGGGGCTTGCGTAAAAAAGATATACCTCGTGGCTAGATTACTGAGAGAAATAGACCTGAATTTAGCCAAGGCTTAAATTATATGCAAAGCTTCTGAGAAATTGGAATGGCTGCTCTAAATTATAACTAAAGAAAAGAATACGTGAACGGATAATTCACAAACAGGCGACAAATCAAGTTTTCACATGTAAACATGTCAAGCAGGCTGTAAGGTCAAGTACACACAGACAAGTCTACATTTTGTGGCAAAAATCGTGAGCCTAGAAAATGTCCTGATTATTGAAAATTATGCAACTACTTTGGGAAACTGAATCATTTTACTACAGTATACAGATCAAAACGTGTACAAAATGTCAACAGTCAACTAAAAGATCAGGTTGAATATATTCAAAAAATGCTCTGCTTATGTAGTGTGACCTCAAAACACACAACGATCAATGAATTAGAAAGCAGTAGTCACGCTTGAGCAGAGACTAAAAGAGTTTGTACTGGACACGGGCACACAAGTGAACATTTTTTCATAGAAATTGTTTCGTCAACTTTAAATCGCAAACATAAGAAATAACAGCCAGGTTTAAGACATACAGTGGTGAAACATAAGAAGTCAACAGCCATGTTTAAGACATACAGTGGGGAAACATAAGAAATAAACAGATAGTCTTAAGACATGTCGAAGTAAAACATAAGAAATCAACAGGAGACTTAAGACATACAGTGGTTAAACATAAGAAATCAACAACCAGGTTTAATACATACAGTGGTAAAATATAAGAGAACAGCAAGGATTAATACATACAGTGGTAAAACATTAAAAAAAAGCAAGGCTTAAGACTTACAGTGGTGAAACATAAAAATTCAACAGCAAGGCTTTATACATACGTTGGTGAAACATAAGAATTAAACAACCAGGTTAAAGACATACAGTGGTGAAAAATAAGAATTAACAACCAGGTTTAAGACTTACAGTGGTGAAACGTAAGAAATCAACAGCCAGGTTTAATACATACAGTGGTGAAAAATAAAAAAACATAAGAAATCAAAAGCCAGGTTTAAGACATACAGTGGTAAAATATAAGAAATCAACAGCCAGGTTTAAGACATACAGTGGTAAAATATAAGAAATCAACAGCCAGGTTTAAGACATACAGTGTGAAACATAAGAAATCAACAGCAGGGCTTAAGACATACAGTTGTGAAACATAAGAAGGTAATAGCCTGGTTTAAGACATGCAGTGGTGAAACATAAGAAATCAACATCCAGGTTTAAGACATGCAGTGGTGAAACATAAGAAATCAACAGCCAGGTTTAAGACACACAGTGGTGAAACATAAGAAATCAACAGCCAGGTTTAAGACATGCAGTGGTGAAACATAAGAAATTTACAGCAAGGTTTAAGACATACAATGGTGAAATATAAGAAATAAACAATCAAGTTTAAGACATACGTTGGTGATACGTAAGAAATAAACAGTAAGGTTTAAGACTAAAAGTGGTGAAAGATAAGAAAAAAACAGCAAGTCTTAAGACAAACTCTGTTAAAACATTAGAAATCAACAGCCAGGTTTAAGAAATACAGTGGTGAAACATAAGAAATCACAACCAGGTTTAAGACATACAGTGGTGAAACATAAAAAATCAACAGCCAGGTTTAAGACATACAGTGGTGAAACATAAGAAATCACAACCAGGTTTAAGACATACGATGGTAAAACTTAAGAAATCAACAACCAGGTTTAAGACAAACAGTGGTAAAACATAAGAAACATAAAAAATGAAAAGCTTAGTTTCAGACATACAGTGGTGGAACATAAGAATTCAACAGCCAGGTTTAAGACATACAGTGGTGAAACATAAGAAATCAACAGCCAGGTTTAAGACATACAGTGGTAAAACATAAGAACTAAACATTCAGGTTAAAGACTCACAGTGGTAAAAAATAAGAAATCAAAAGCCAGATATAAGACATACAGTGATGAAACGTAAGAAATCAACAGCCAGTTTTAATACATAAAGTGGTGAAACATAAGAAACATAAGAAATCAAAAGACAGGTTTAAGACGTACAGTGGTAAAAGACACGAAATAAACAGCAGGGTTTAAGACATACAGTGGTGGAACTTAGGAAATCAACGTCAAAGTTGATATATAGTGGTGAAACATAAGAAATAAACAGCAACACTTAAGACATACAATGCTAAAACATGACAAAAAACAGCGAGGCTTAAAACATACAGTGATAAAACATAAGAAATCAACAACCAGGTTTAACACATACAGTAGTAAAAAAAAATCAATAGCTATGTTTAAGACATACAGTGGTGAAACATACGAAATCAACACCAAGGTTTAAGACATACATGGTTGAAACATAACAAACATAACAATTTAACAGCAAGGTTTTAGACATACGGTGGTAAAGCATAAGAAAAAAAAACTGCAAGGCCTAAAACATACAGTCGTGAAACATAAGAAATCAATAACAAGGTTTAAGACATACAGTGGTTAAACATATAAAATCAACAGCCAGGTTTGGGACATACAGTAGTGAAACATAAAGAAATCAACAGCCATTTTTGAGGTACACAGTGGTGAATCATAAGAAATCAACAGCCAGGTTTAAGACATACAGTGGTGAAATATAAGAAACATGAGAAATCAACAGCCAGGCTTAAGACATATGATGTTGAACAATAAGAAATCAATAACCAGGTTTAAGAAATACAGTTTCGAAACATAAGAAATCAACAGCAAGACTTATGACATACAGTGGTGAAACATAAACAAATTAACAGTAAGGTTTAAGACATACACTAGCGAAACGTAAGAAACATAAGAAATCAACAGCCAGGTTAAAGACATACGGTGCTTAAACATAAAAAATAAACATCCAGTTTAAAGACACACAGTGGTGAAAAATAAGAAATCAACAGCCAGGTTTAAGATATACAGTGGCGAAACATAAGAAAAAAAACAGCCAGGCTTAAGACATACAGTGGTGAAACTTTGCCCTATACAATTTTAGACAGAAATGATGGATTTTCAAAAAGTCACGACACACTCACAGTAAAAGTTTATTTGTTTAAAACCTAAAGTTTTGTAAGTTTCTAAAAACAATTTCATTTACATGAGGATTTCTAAATTTTTTATTTTATTTTTTATGATTTCTAAATATTTTACATCTTTAGTTTTGACTAGTTCTTTTCCAAGTTTAACATGACATAACTAAAATTTTGTACTTTTAGGTTGTCTTACGCTGCGTATTGTAATAAACATCTTTATGGTCATGTCTCTGTTACAATGTATTTATAGTCAAATTTTGTTTTTTGGGGGTCTTCTATACTGCCTTTTTCTTTTCTGAATGCTTCTTTTCATTATTTAGCCTTGATGTTAAAAATATTATTTTACAAGCTTTTACCTTAAGACATGTCGCTGTTAACTGCATTAGGCTCCGTCTATAATTGAAGTCTCGTTATTTTGACTAATTTGGACCCCCCCCCCCTTTTCTCTTTTGTTGCGCTTTGTCTAAAAAATGCGACCACTCACATTTCCATCTAATAAGTGGAACTTCTCATTTCTAACTAATAAAATGTGGCTTCGTTACTCAAATAAAACTTTTACACAAAAGATTTAGCTTTTATATAAGTAGTGTTACAGATTAAATCATCACTCACTAATAGTATTCTTCCATTGATAATATGTATTAAGTCAAGATGTTAAACAGTGGAAACATTGGTAAATAGATTTTGAACAAGTTTTGTGAGGGTGTCTAGATTGGCCAACACAATTTTGACAATCGTGGAGAAGGTAAACAAATTCTTTAGAAAAAGCTTGAAGGAAACTATAAAGGGCAATATAACAATAGACCTTGTAAGAAATTTAAGTAAAGGTTATTTCAATTCAATTAGGTCGATTAGTTCCATTGGACTATACAATTTCCGATTTCGAATGAAACAATTCGTTGGTCAATGATTTTAATGCGCTATAGATCTATTGCCGAAAATCCTTGGTTTAAAACAAATTACTTGGGAATGGAGGTAGACAATAACAAGAAATAGTTAATAAGTAAATCTCATTGATCGTATAAATAAAACTTTGAGTGTTTTAAAAGTTTCAAACAATTGTTAAGTTTAAAAACGACGGTGGTCGGACATTTCCACCCCAGACGATTCGACCCCGGACGGTTCGACCCTGCCGGTTTGACGCCAGGACGTTTCGACGCCAGGTCGTTTTGACCCCGGACGATTCGACCCCGGACGGTTCGACCCCGGACGATTCGACCCCGGTTGATTCGACCGCGGGCAGTTCGACCCCAGGACGATTCGACCCTAGGGTGTTTCAACCCTGGACGATTCGACCCCTTCATTTTTAAGGCTTGAAATGTTTTGGTTTTTAAAAATCCATTTTAATCCCTTTTTTATTAAAAAATAATTAGTTTAAGTTTAATATTATCTCTTTAAAAATAAAAAAAGTATGAAATAGTTATTTTTAACGCTTATTTAATGGTAGTAACAAATAATTTAGTTTTATATTAATATCTCTTAAAAATTAAAAATAGAATGAGTATTTTATTTTATATATTGTACTATTTTATACTAGATTGTGCCGGGGCGCCGTGGCGCCGTGGCGCCTG
>MUZC01002154.1:259131-270718 GCA_002072015.1 Radix auricularia
CTAGACTTGGCTCAGCCCTGAACTCAAGTGTTCTAGACTTGGCTCAGCCCTGAGCTCAAGTGTTCTAGACTTGGTATAACCCTGAACTCAAGTGTTCTAGATTTTTCTCTTCCCTGAGCTCAAGTGTTCTAGACATGGCTCATCCCTTATATTAAGTGTCCTAGACTTGGCTCATCCCTGAGCTCAGGTGTTCTAGACTAGGCTCAGACCAGAGCTCAAGTGTTCTAGACTTGGCTCAGCCATGAGCTCAAGTGTTCTAGACTTGGCTCATCCCTTAGCTCAAGTGTCCTAGACTTGGCTCAGCCCTGAGATCAAGTGTCCTAGACTTGGCTCAGCCCAGAGGTCAAGTGTCATAGACTTGGCTTTTCTCTGAGTTCAAGTGTCCTAGACATGGCTCAAGCCTGAGATCATGTGCCTTAGACCTTGCATATCTCTGAGATCAAGTGTCCTTCACTTGGCTTATCCCTGAGATCAAGTGTCCTAGATTTGGCTTAGTCCTGAGGTCAAGTGTCCTAGACTTGGCTTATTTCTGAGGTCAAGTGTCCTAGACTTGGCTTAGTCCTGAGGTCAAGTGTCCTAGGTTTGGCTTAGTCCTGAGGTCAATTGTCCTATACTTGGCTTATTCCTGAGATCAAGTGTCCTAGACATGGCTTAGTCCTGAGGTCAAGTGTCATAGACTTGGCTTATCTCTGAGATCGGGTGTGCTAGACTTGGCTCATCCCTGAGGTCAAGTGTCCTAGACTTGGCGCATCACTTAGATCAAGTGTTCTAGACTTGGCTCATACCTTAGCTCAAGTGTCCTAGACTTGGCTTAGTCCTGAGGACAAGTGTCCTAGGTTTGGCTTAGTCCTGAGGTCAAGTGTCCTATACGTGGCTCATACCTGAGATCAAGTGTCCTAGACTTGGCTAAACCCTGAGATCAAGTGTCTTAGACTTTGCACATCCTTGAGATCAAGTGTCCTAAACTTGTCTTAGCCCTGAAGTTAAGTGTCCTAGTCTGAGCTCATCCCTGAGCTTAATTGTCCTAGACTTGGCTCAGCTCTGAGATCAAGTGTCCTAGACTTGGCTCAGCCCTTAGGTCAAGTGTACTAGACTTGGCTTAGCCCTTAGGTCAAATGTCTTGATCTTGGCTTTTCCCTGAAGTCAAGTGTCCTAAACTTGACTCATTCCTTAGGTCAAGTGTTCTAGACTTGGCTCAGCGCTGAGGTCAAGTGTCTTAAACTTGGCTTTTCCTTGAAGTCAAGTGTCCTAAACTTGACTCATTTCTTAGGTCAAGTGTTTTAGACTTGGCTCAGCCCTTAGGTCAAGTGTCCTAGACTTGGCTCAGCCTTTAGGTCAAGTGTCCTAGACTTGGCTCATCTTTTAAGTTAAGTGTCCTAGACTTGGCTCAGCCCTTAGGTCAAGTGTCCTAGACTTGGCTCAGCCCTTAGTTCATGTGTCCTAGACTTGGCTCAGCCCTAAGGTCAAGTGTCCTAGACTTGGCTCAGCCCTTAGGTCAAGTGTTCTAGACCTGGCTCAGCTCTTAGGTCAAGTGTCCTAGACTTGGCTCATCCCTGAACTGAAGTGTCCTAGATTTGGCTCATCCCTGAACTTAAGTGTCCTAGACTTGGCTCAGCCCTGAACTCAAGTGTTCTAGACTTAGCTCAGCCCTGATCTCAAGTGTTCTAGACTTGGCTCAGCCCTGAGCTCAAGTGTCCTAGACTTGGCTCATCCCTGAACTTAAGTGTCCTAGACTTGGCTCAGCCCTGAACTCAAGTGTTCTAGACTTAGCTCAGCCCTGATCTCAAGTGTTCTAGACTTGGCTCAGCCCTGAGCTCAAGTGTCCTAGACCTGGCTCAGCTCTTAGGTCAAGTGTTCTAGACCTGGCTCAGCTCTTAGGTCAAGTGTCCTAGACTTGGCTCATCCCTGAACTGAAGTGTCCTAGATTTGGCTCAGCCCTGAACTCAAGTGTTCTAGACTTAGCTCAGCCCTTAGCTCAAGTGTCCTAGACTTGGCTCAGCCCTGAGCTCAAGTGTCCTAGACTTGGCTCAGCCCTGAGCTCAAGTGTTCTAGACTAGGCTCATCCCTTAGCTCAAGTGTTCTAGACTTGGCTCAGCCCTGAGCTCAAGTGTTCTAGACTTGGCTCATCCCTGAACTCAAGTGTCCTAGACTTGGCTCAGCCCTGAGCTCAAGTGTTCTAGACTTGGCTCATCCCTGAACTCAAGTGTCCTAGACTTGGCTCATCCCTGAACTCAAGTGTCCTATATTTGGCTCAGCCATGAACTCAAGTGTCCTAGGTTTGGCTTAGTCCTGAGGTCAATTGTCCTATACTTGGCTTATTCCTGAGATCAAGTGTCCTAGACATGGCTTAGTCCTGAGGTCAAGTGTCATAGACTTGGCTTATCCCTGAGATCGAGTGTGCTAGACTTGGCTCATCCCTGAGATCAAGTGTCCTAGACTTGGCGCATCACTCAGAACAAGTGTTCTAGACTTGGCTCATACCTTAGCTCAAGTGTCCTAGACTTGGCTTAGTCCTGAGGTCAAGTGTCCTAGGTTTGGCTTAGTCCTGAGGTCAAGTGTCCTATACTTGGCTCATACCTGAGATCAAGTGTCCTAGACTTGGCTCAACCCGGAGATCAAGTGTCCTAGACTTGGCTTAGCCCTGAGCTCAAGTGTCCTAGACTTGGCTAAACCCTGAGATCAAGTGTCTTAGACTTTGCACATCCTTGAGATCAAGTGTCCTAAACTTGTCTTAGCCCTGAAGTTAAGTGTCCTAGTCTGAGCTCATCCCTGAGCTTAATTGTCCTAGACTTGGCTCAGCTCTGAGGTCAATTGTCCTAGACTTGGCTCAGCCCTTAGGTCAAGTGTACTAGACTTGGCTTAGTCCTTAGGTCAAATGTCTTGATCTTGGCTTTTCCCTGAAGTCAAGTGTCCTAAACTTGACTCATTCCTTTGGTCAAGTGTTCTAGACTTGGCTCAGCGCTGAGGTCAAGTGTCTTAAACTTGGCTTTTCTTTGAAGTCAAGCGTCCTAAACTTGACTCATTTCTTAGGTCAAGTGTCCTAGACTTGGCTCAGCCTTTAGGTCAAGTGTCCTAGACTTGGCTCATCTTTTAAGTTAAGTGTCCTAGACTTGGCTCAGCCCTTAGGTCAAGTGTCCTAGACTTGGCTCAGCCCTTAGGTCAAGTGTTCTAGACCTGGCTCAGCTCTTAGGTCAAGTGTCCTAGACTTGGCTCATCCCTGAACTGAAGTGTCCTAGATTTGGCTCATCCCTTAACTTAAGTGTCCTAGACTTGGCTCAGCCCTGAACTCAAGTGTTCTAGACTAGGCTCAGCCCTGATCTCAAGTGTTCTAGACTTGGCTCAGCCCTGAGCTCAAGTGTCCTAGACTTGGCTCAGCCCTTAGCTCAAGTGTCCTAGACTTGGCTCAGCCCTGAGCTCAAGTGTCCTAGACTTGGCTCAGCCCTGAGCTCAAGTGTTCTAGACTTGGCTCATCCCTTAGCTCAAGTGTTCTAGACTTCGCACAGCCCTGAGCTCAAGTGTACTAGACTTAGCTCTGCCCTGAGCTCAAGTGTTCTAGACTTGGCTCAGCCCTGAGCTCAAGTGTTCTAGACTTGGCTCAGCCCTGAGCTCAAGTGTTCTAGACTTGGCTCATCCATGAACTCAAGTGTCCTAGACTTGGCTCATCCCTGAACTCAAGTGTCCTAGATTTAGCTCAGCCATGAACTCAAGTGTCCTAGATTTGGCTCAGCCTTGAGTTCAAGTGTCTTAGTTTTGGCTCAGCCCTTAGGTCAAGTGTCCTAGACTTGGCTCATCCCTGAGATCAAGTGTCCTAGACTTGGCTCAGCCCTGAGCTCAAGTGTTCTAGACTTGGTGCAATTTAAATGACAAAATCTTTCGAATTTTAAGCATTGACTTTCATCTTAAAACATTCTCTTCTGCGTTTTATATGGATAAATTTAGACCTGAAAACTATACACTATGACTAGAAAACTACACACCTAAAGAAATTGACTTTGTGTTTTATGTTATGGTAAAATATTGACATCGGCGGTCTTAACTCATAGTGTTTCAAACTGATCGACACAGATCTATTCAACCTGTGACCGTGCCTGATCAATAAGCCTGTTGAATGCCATTATGCCGTCAGCAGTCTACGTCATGAGTCGTGTAGCCCCGTAGATTTCTGAGATGAGTGACATTGCTTTACAACGTTTGACAGAAGTATTTAGAAGTTAGTGAAATAAGTGCAAGATATAAAGTAGATTAGATAATAACGGATGTTATTATCTAGCTACTTAAGTATTTTTTTGGCTATTTAATTTCTGCTTGTAAGTGGCTAGCGTCTGGTAAGTGAGTAGTTCCTAGAAGTGAAAATTGTTTTTGTTCAACAAATATTCTATGTGTGTATGACGTCACGGCTCTGTGCTGTTTATTTCTCAATAAATAAAATCGTGACTCTTATGTTAAGATGAGGAAAAGTTTATTAGAAGTTATATAACGTTTAAACTGGTAACATTCAATGCCTGAGAACTTTCTCTGGTTCAATAAAACGAAAACTTCCATAAATTAAATTTATTTTTAAATGGCAAAAGATACATGTTAATTCATGAGCTAATTGTAGCTTATTCTGGCCGGATTAAGCCATCTTGGTGCCCTAGGTAAAACTCACATTAGGGCCCCTTTCTGCCCCGGCAACCTGATCCTCGACTGACCGCTTTTGAGTTCAATGTATGTGAAAAATATAATAACAAAGTAAAACAGTTCTTGCTATCGCTCATATAAAAACATCAATAAAGTATTTCTGTATTAAAATCAATAGTTAATTATTTTGTTACTTCATCTTTTTTAATTGTTGGGAAAGACTGAGCGAGCAATTATTTTCATAAAAAATATTTTCTGGCAAAATTATTTTTAGCATATCACCAAAGTTAGTTTTGCGCAACAAGTCTGCCTCAATCATCAGAGCTAAGGAATTAAGTCTTATTTTTTAACTTTGGATCTACTATATAAGCTCACACTACTCTCATCTTACTTTGCTCTCATTGACTCTTTAGATATCACCGCAGCTAAGTTTTTTTAATTTCTTTATATTCGTTTCATTTGCGTATTGTTTTTGTTTCGTTAGGGAAATCTCTTTGCCGAAATGTTATCTGTTTTGTTACGTCCTTTCAGGCTAATCCATACCCTGTTTCCCCGTTTCCCATTTACTAATTTATAAGCCTGATTGCAATCTCACTCCCATTTGGTTTACTATGCATATTAACGGGCACTATTTATGAGAAGCACCTTGTTCATGATTATCTTCTTACATAGTACAATCATGTCATAAATAACTCACCCCAAACATAGCCAACTCAAAACTCGAAGAAAGAAAAACTGTGTTGTATAAAAGTTAAGTAATTTGCGATTCAATATAACATTTGCGATATGATAATGTCCTGTCGATTACATGGGGATACCGGGCAATATACACATTTATCCTATGGACGTATTGTGCATCTCAAATGCTTGTTGCCCTTAGAACGCGCCTTGTTTTCCTAATGGTTAATCCTGGCCTGAGCTAGGTCAAGTCTGAGTTAGTTGTAACTTTGTTCGGTATGATTTAGTTGTTGTAGCTTTGTCCAGTCTGAGGAAGTTTATTTTCGTGAAGAAAAGTCATTTAACCATTTTAGTCTACAGACAGAGGCATAGCTTCAACAGACGAACAATCTCTACCGAGTGTAGATATGGGGTCAAATATTGTAAAACCTGTGGCGAGTGTAGTTTTAAACCTCCAACCCAACCACACCACCTTAATATCAGCAGCAGAAGCGGGGGACGACGTGGCGGTGGCGTTCCTCCTGGCTAACGGCTGTGACGTCAACCAGCGTTCTCAGAGAGGGGAGACTGTGCTTATCGTAGCTTCCAGTGCAGGTCACACGAACATTGTGCGACGACTTCTGGCATCTGCGGCCGAAGTCAATGAAAGTACTTCCGCTGGTTTAACGGCACTGATAATAGCTGCCTATTATGGTCATCAGGATATTGTTGTCGCTCTACTTCAGAGAGAAGTTAATGTAAACGCCCGAACCATTGAAGGTAACAGTGCTCTGATGTATGCAGCAATGAACGGCCCGAAATACGAGGTGAAACGTCTTCTTGAAAGTCACGCAAGTGTATATGATAAGAGAGATACAGTCAGGACCACGCTGATCGAAGCTTTATTGAATCGTCATGTTGATACTGTCAGACTTCTCATTGACAATGGTGCACAGGTTAACGATAAAAATCGAATTGGACAAACTTCTCTGATGATGGCTGCCATGAGCAAAAACGCTAAAACAGTTGAGTTGCTCATCAATAAACAAGCGATCATAAATGAGAAAGACAACGATGGTTACAATGCCTTAATGTGGGCCACCATCTACAACAATCTCAACATTGTCAAGTTGCTGGTATCAAATGGAGCCAGTGTCAATGAGAAGACCGATACAGGTGTGACGGCACTCATGATTGCTGCCATGCATAACCACGCTGGAATTGTTGTGTTACTCATCAATAAACAGGCGAACATCAATGAGAAAAACAACGAAGGTCACACTGCCTTGATGTTGGCCACCATCGAAAATCATCTCAACATTGTAGAGTTTCTGGTAGCAAAAGGAGCCAATGTCAATGAGAAGGAGACCAATGGCTACACGGCTCTGATGGTGGCAGTCATTTATGGCAGGAACGAAATGGTAGACTTTCTTATACAAAATAGAGGGGACGTTAACGGTAAGTCATCTTACGGGTGGACAGCCCTCATGTTAGCTTCGTGCAATGATGATGAGAGAATTGTTGAGATTCTGGTTGGACATGGGGCAAATGTCAATTATAAGACAGATACAGGTATAACGTCACTGATGTTTGCTGCCAAGCAAAGCCATCTCAACATTGTCGAGTTTCTGGTAGCAAAGGGAGCTAGTGTCAATGACAAGTTAGCTAATGGGAGAACGGTTCTGATGGTAGCAGCCATGACGAACAGCGCCGAGATTTTAAAGCGTTTAGAAAGTAAATTAATACAAAAAAATATTGCTAATCGTGAGAGTATTAAAGAAAATGTAGCTAACAAAGACAAGAATGACAACGCTGGACAAACACCTTTGATAATAACAGGCATTAAGAGTATTGTGAGGCTTCTTATTGAAAAGGGGGCCAGCGTAAATGAAAAAGACACAAATGGTGTTACAGCTTTGATGAATGCATGTTATAGCGGAGAGAAAGAGATCGTAGTACTTCTCTTTGACAAAGGGGCGAACGTTGGTGATAAAGCATGCAATGGGTGGACTGCACTCATGTTTGCATTAGCCATAGGGCCTGAGGAAATTGCTGATTTGTTGCTCATAAATCCAGAAGCTTACGTTAATGGGACGGCTTTGATGATAAATAAATTAAGTGGCAACTTTGAGATCTTCTCTCTGCTCATTGACAAAGGGGCTGATGTCAAAGTCAAAGACCATGAAGGAAGATCTTCTTTGTCGTTGGCTTGTCTGACAGGTCAGATAAGGATTGTCCAGCTTCTGTTAGAGAAGGGATTGGATGTCAATGAAAAGGACAACAAAGGAAACACGAGTCTTCCGTTTGCCTGCATATGCGGAAACGAGGAAGTTGTTGAGGTTCTAATTCAACACGGGGTTAACGTCAATGAAGTTTTCGAAGGTGGCCTAACCGCTCTCATTTTTGCATCCCAAATGAGCCACAAAGAAGTCGTCCAGCTGCTGATTGATAACGGTGCCCAGGTTAATGAAAGAACTGACCAAGGCTGGAACGCTCTTATGTTTGCATCACTCACAGGCACTAAAGACATTGTCTCAATTCTTATCCAAAATAAGGCGTCTGTTAATGAAAAGGCAAAATACGGACTTACGGCTTTGAGTATTGCGACTTTGAAGTGGAATTTTGAAATTTCAAGAAGACTTAATAAAGCTGATTTTAAAAATAATTTCTTATTTAGAAAAGCATCAACAGCTGAGATTAATAAAAATCTTGAGATTGTTAAGCTTCTAATTGAACATGGAGCAGACGTGAATGAGACAGATGATGACGGCTGGACGCCATTGATGTACGCAGTACTAAGTAAACACAGAGATATTGTGTCATTGTTTGATGACAAGGGAACCAATGTTCCCGGGAGAGAAGGGGAAGTTGCTGACAAGGGAACCAATAATCCCGGGAGTGAAGGGGAAGTTGATGACAAGGGAACCAATGTTCCTGGGATTGAAGTGGAAGCTGATGACAAAGAAACCAAAATTCCCAGAAATGAAGGGGAAATTAAAACGAAAAATACTCAGTATGTTAATGGGATCATTAAGTACATTCTTGACCATGGAGCTGATTGCAGCATAAAGGACAAATATGGCTGGACAGCTCTGATGATATCATCTCAAGGAGGGGACGCTCAGACCGTGGAGATGTTGATTAAACACAGAGCGGAAGTAAATACACAAAATGTGATGGGTTGGACTGCACTGACAATATCGTCCCAGTACGGACATCTCGATGTCTGCACCTTGTTGGTCAGATCTGGATCTGATGTCCATCAGAAGTTAAAAGATGGTTGGACCAACCTTATGATAGCTGTACTAAATGGACAATGTGACGTGGTTAAACTTCTGATTGAGAACGGAGCCGAAGTTAATGAAAAGAACAAATTTCATTGGACAGCACTAATGTTGGCTGCAGAGAATGGTTACACCGATATCGTTCTAATGCTAATAGAAAAAGGCGCAAAAGTCAATGAGAAGAACGCTTATGGTTGGACTGCCCTCATGAAAGCTTCTCAGCACGGGTTTTCAGATGTTCTAGAAGTTCTCATCGAACATGGGGCTGTGCTTGGAGACAGAAACAAAGTTGACGTCACGGCTCTGATGATCGCCACACGTTACGGCCACACCCGGGCCGTTGAAGTTCTCTTCAGAAGCTCAGAGAAAGTCGATGAAGCAAATAGATATGGCTTGACACCACTCATCATCGCCTCCTATTTTGGTCATACCCAAATAGCGGAGAGTTTGATTAAAAAGGAAAAAGAAAGTAAGAATGAAATATTTGATAACTATTCTCGTAGTTTATACTTCGCTAAGAAGATGAACCATTTTAAAACGGTTGAGTTGTTTATTTCAATGGGAGAAAGAGTGTATTTGACGAATGAAGAGGAAATGTCGAATCTGGCAAAGGCATTAGATCCACAAGATTTCGGTGCCGAGGAGATTCACACAGTTCTCGAGTCCAGGCATGTTTTCGTCAGAAATAAGAGCAGTTGCAAATATGTTCAGAGATACAATTGTTTTTTGCAAAACATTTTAGAGCCAAGCCGCGAAACTCAAGAAGCTTTGGCAGACATGATTCAGAATCGTCAAATAGGATCGGTAGCCCGCAAGAGACTGCACGGACAAATATCTGATGATCTCATTGGAACTCTCTCCTCTTTCATTGTGTAAGTGTCTCATGTCTCAATATTTATGTAAGTAATTATAATTAGTAAAACAAAACTAATAATTATTGGACAAATATCGTGTAAGTATTGTAAAGCGTTATCTTATCAAATTAATCACCAGTATTGCGATATAATTTTTCAGAGATCCCTTGTTTTCCTACCAACTGCTACCATACATCAGTCAAGCTTTCGATAATCTCAACACACTTGTTGAAGTCTCTAAAAGAAACGAGGCACAATTGAAGTAAGTGTTGCATGAGTTCTAAGACTCAATAAGTGTTTGAAACACACACGACTTGCCATAATATTGAGCATTAAAGAGGAAATTAATATCTCTGGTATGGACATACGAACTCAGTGATTTATCAATGGATTTATATTATTAAAAGCTTCAATTAATTCAATTCTGTAACTTATTAAAAAAATGTATTATAAAATTTACTCATAATTTTTATAATGAAATTAATCACCATAGTCTAGTCACACAATGAAATTAGACTTGTCACACAATATTTAAGATGTATAACTTAATATTACAGGTAAAATTTAATTAATTTTTTTCTATTCTCAGTGACATAACACGAAAAATTAAGGTTAAAAAAGGTAAATAGTTCAAATTTGACCATTTAATGTTTTGTATATAATTTCTGTTTTGATATTTTGATATTTTAAATCATTTATTTCCACATAGATATAGTCAAAAATAATTAATATGTGTCTACGCCGTTGCCATGTCAACAAAAGTCTTGATGGTTATTAAGTTGGATCGATTCGTGTGTGCAGACAATGCATTTTGTTTTGGACACAGTTCTATCAGAGTATCAATATGCCTGTAGAGACATGTATTAATTCCTAAACACGTACATAGTATAAATAATTCAGATAGTATAAAGATTTGCTAGGATGATCTAAAAGACATCAATCAGTTAGTCGTAACCTTATGTAAAAACTTTTATACCATTTTTTTGTTTAGTTAAGAAACATACTGTCAAAGGAAAATCAGAGAGATTGAAACCTGTGGACGAGGAAACGATCAAGAGACATTGGAAGTATCTGATAGATGAGTTGGATGCCAAATACCTGATTGATGAACTATATTCTGAAAACGTTTTTGATCTGTCAGACAAAAAAGACTTTGGTGACCACATGTCCCCAAGGAAGAGAACTGAATTGATGTTATATAAATTGATGAATGCTGGGGAGGGGTCCTTCGAAGTATTCCTGAATGTATTAGAGATCCACTACCCGCATGTGGCTGACAAGTTGAGAGAGCCGGTTAAGGCGGCTGCCTAGAGGTCTACGTGTGACACACAAGCAATGTTCCCTTTTAAGCTGCGCGGCCACGCTTATATCCGAACAATACCATGCAGCATTTTAGAACTACCGCGCTGTAAATTTGGTAAAATTTTGCACATAAAAAAATAATAAATCATGCTTTGCATCTTTGTATAGAGGTTTTTTTTTTACATTACACACAAGTTCAATTATTTTCATACCTACCTTTGATAAAAAAGTTATTTTAAACAATAATTTTATTTTAAACCTATCTATTAATTTCTCTGCTTAAAATATTTTCCTATGCACACTTTTCTCGTTCACATTTTAAACAATTAATTTTGTTTTTGGTTGTATTGGGGGTCGACGTTAAATACTTTATTTCTAATATTATTTTTGGTTTGATTTCCTCATTAAATAAAGATAAGCGTAGACGCATTAATCTTTCATATTATATAAAGAGAGAGCGTTTGTAAATTGATTAGATAAGAAGACAGTAGTATAGTTATGTGCAGATCAGGTCGTCACTTCCGGTCTATGACGTCACATATGGTGGGCGTGGTTACTTCCGGGTTATGTTGGGGTCATTTCCGGTTATGGTTGGGGGTCATTTCCGGTTATGGGTGGGGGTCATTTCCGGTTATGGGTTGGGGGTCATTTCCGGTGGGTGTGGTACCAAGATGGCGCCGATCATGTCTAAACACTTGTCCAAGATGGCGACCAAGCTGGCGTCCAAGATGGCGGCGAACATGTCTGAACTTGTTGTTCAAGATGGCGTCCAAGATGGCGGCTTGGCGCCAAACGCGTAAGTTGTTTTTTAAAAATTAGTTTATTTTATTTCTTTTATTTATTAGTTATTGATTTTATTTTTTAAATATT
>MUZC01002154.1:281872-295125 GCA_002072015.1 Radix auricularia
AAAAAGACCATGAAAATGAAGAAATAAAACATCCTTTAACTTACAAAAGCATTAAGAAAAACTATGAACTAAATAGACCTTTTCTTAAAAAAAGATCGCAAGAACCGCTACTTTTGTTTAAAAGCTCCTATAAAACCATGAAAAGGAAGAAATAAAACATCCATTAACTCATAAAAATTAAGAAACATTATGAACTAAATAGACCTTTCCTTAAAAAAGACCACGAGAACCGCTACTTTTGTTAAAAAGATCCTATAAAACCATGAAAAGAAAGAAAGAAATCAGCCTCTAACTCATAAATATTGCTCCCATCCACACCCCTCTCTTCGTTTGTATTATTGCTTTTAATCTAACCCAACGCATTAATTGCTCTGGACACAACACTAATTTATTTTTAAAACGTATATTAATTAAGCCGTAAGATCCCACCATCCTATTTGAACTATTGATTTAAGCTAAACCAACACAATATAACACCACTTCATGACTTCCTGTACATAACGTATACCACTACACCTTTCCAACGCCTATGTGATAACCCCAACCATGCGAATAACCCGCCGGCGCCAACATTTCTGCTTGTAACCTATACCATCATCACCCCCAACTACTTTACTATAATTAAAGCCGCCACCCCTTCATGAAGTCCTGTAAATCCCTTATACCACTACACCTATACAACGCCTATGTGATAAACCCAAACATACAAAAATCCCGCTGGCGCCAACATTTCTGATTGTAACCTATACCAGCATCAGCCCCACTGCTTTACTATAAAAGAAAACAAAGGGAAAAAACTTTATTTACTCAAATAATAAACACAGTTTTACCCCTACAGAATTCGTGTTCATACCTTATACCACTACACTTATACAACCCCTATGTGATAACCCCAGCAATGCAAATATCCCGCTGTTGCCACCCATTCCTGATTGTAACCTATACTATCACCAGCCCCACTGCTTGACTATAATTAAAACCCCCACCAACAAACCCTGTCCAGCAGGGGTACCCTCAATAAAATACATCACCCAGCAACATGAAACCCATAAAAATAATAACAATAATTGCTATGAAATAGTTTGAGAACCATTTTCATATTGAAAATAATAAAAATAAAAATTAGCTATTATATAAAAGCTTAAGAACCACTGTAAATGTTTAAAATAAGAAAAAGAGATTAAAAATTTAGCTATTATATAAAACATTGAGAACCATTGTAAAATTTAATAAGAAAAAATAAACAATTTTAAAAATAAAATAAATACCTTTTATATAAAATATTGAGAACCCTTGAAATATTTAAAATAAAAATTACGCTATTGTATAAATCATTTAGAACCAGTGTATTTTAAAAAGAATAAATAATTTAAAAACTTAAATAAATACATATTATATAAAACATTGAGAACCATTGAAATATTTNAAACAACTTACGTGTTTGGCGCCAAGCCGCCATCTTGGACGCCATCTTGAACAACAAGTTCAGACATGTTCGCCGCCATCTTGGACGCCATCTTGGTCGCCATCTTGGACACGTGTTTAGACATGATCGGCGCCATCTTGGTACCACACCCACCGGAAATGACCCCCCACCCATAACCGAAAATGACCCCCACCCATAACCGGAAATGACCCCCAACCATAACCGGAAATGACCCCAACATAACCCGGAAGTAACCACGCCCACCATATGTGACGTCATAGACCGGAAGTGACGTCAGAGGCGTACGCCTCCGATTTACGACCTGATCTGCACATAACTATACTACTGAAGACATAATTTGAGAAGCCAGAAGTTCATACACGCACGTCATCGGGTTTCTTTTAATTAAAATATTTAAATAAAAAAAACTGTATAAATATCAATAAAATTATAAATTACAATTGATATCTCTGAAATTGAGCAAACTCTGATCAATATTTAATACAGTGTTTATTAAAATTGATAATATTATCATTTTTTACAAGCTTTTATTTAAGTAACACTGTTTGTATAATTAAAGGTAAAATCCATGAATCTATTCACTGAAAAAAAATAAGAAAAAAAAAGAAGAAAAAACAACAACGTAGGGCGCTTTATTTTTCTTTAGTGCACTTTCTATACGTAAATAAAAGCGTGTCCTTTACACAAATTTAAAAACAAATTATATTAAATATAGTAGTGTTGTTTTAGTTCCAGGTCCTATTCTAGTTTCAGTTTAAGTTTTTATTTAGTTTTTTCTGTAATAATTTTAGTTTTATGCTTGGTTTAGTTTTAGGCCCAATTTTAGTTTTCGTCGACTAAAACTAAAACAAAAGAGTTTTAGTTTTTGTCTTATTCATTTTAGTTTCACTTTTAGTTTTAGTCTTGTTAACACAAATAACTTATAAGATCATTGTTCATGACCAATTGTTGAAACAGATTGAAAAATAATAATAGTAGTCACAGAGATGACAGATCAGTGTACTGAGACTGACTCCATTCACACCATTGTCCCATTATAAGTCACACTATCACATTGTGTTATGTGCCAATGCAATGACTCAATTTTTGACTATGTTATAGACTAGCAGACTTGCAGTGCATATACAAAAAACCAACTAAAAATGTAATAACAATAAGAAATCAAAAATGTAAGTCAAAATTAAAACAAATATATTTATTCTAAGACCTAGAAGTCTTAACTAATTAAACTAAGTAACAACAGTTCACTTGAAGAGTGCAGACTAAACGTGAAAACAAATGACTTTTCAGCTTGAGAAAGACTCGTTTTTCAAGACTCTGATTAGTGCTGTTTCTTTTCCAAGTTATCAAATCACCACAAAGAGAAAACATTATCTCCACGTAATCGTCCAAACTGGTAAATACAATATATCTAAATCCAATAGTGCAAGCAAGGGAAACGCTTTTTGAACGTTCTGTGATTTCCAATAGCTTAAACCATTGCCATCCTTACTGACTGCTGTGGCAGCTTCTTGATAGTGCAACAAATAATCTAGCAGTTCGTCTTCAAGCAGATATAATATTAGTGATGCGTATGGTGTTCGCAATTTGTTGCGTTAGACATAAAAAGCGCTTGAGATTAGGCCCAGATGTAATCAGGACTGTTGAACCAACGCTATCAGGAGACGCAGTTGCAGTGATATTTCGGTAAGGAATAGGCTGACCAGCAGCTGAAATCACTTGACCAAGCTGTGCAATTATTGCGGTGGTTGTTGCTGAAGCAGTTTCTTCTCGCAACACAAACTTCTTTTAGAAGATGCTCTTTTCCTGAAATGAATAGTGCTGACACAGTTGTAGGATCAATCAGCCAAGCTGCAGAAGGTATAGGTTCAAAAAAATTAGACTCTGCTTCCTATGCAAACTCAAATCGTTGCCTCAAGCCATCCAAAAATGTGACTTCTAGCTTTTTAGCGCATTTTCGAGAAGTCGAATGCGCTATTGCACCCGTTGTGTTCGTCTGTCATCACCATGATCTCAGCAACCATAAGTCCTAGACCCATGATGTATATGTGTTTTTTGTATGTCCTGACCTGCCATTTGTGCATCAACACTCAGTTACTCGATCCGTTAAAAAAACCCTGTTAAAACTACCAAAAAACATTGCTTGCGAATCGAGAGATAACACTGGCGCAGGCAACGGCCGCCATTGCCGGAAGTCGAATACATAATTTTTTCAAGCATTGAAGAGTTAAAGTTTTTGATTAGTGGTGCGAAAGCGTGCAAAAGAATTAGGTTTTTTTTGTTGACGTCATTAGAATATGTGTAAAAGTTTAGAGAGTTTTACGTTATCATTTGTGGGGACTTCAATCAAGATCTTAGCGGCCCAGGGGCAGAAATTGAAAACTCTAAACACAATTACTGATAACTACATAATGCTGATATCTAACATTAGTACTGATACATAATACGAAAATGTTTTAACACGGCCTGAGTTCCAAAAGGGACCAGGCTTAACATGATTTTTTAGTGATGCGTCCAGAGCTTGACCCAAATGTGCCTCAAGAAGATGATACTCTATGTCCATAAGTGCTGGAATTACTGATGACATAACAACTTTATCGCCTTCGAGTAAACGTTTATGTTCGGCAAATAGTTGCAGAAGCTTCAGTAACTGATCTATTTTTTTGACATTCACTAGAAAGAAGAGTGTCCCATTTCATTTCTTTTGCAACTGCATTCACACTAAACTTCAATTCAATTAGTCGCAGCAGTAGACGGAATGTGCTTGACCATCTTGTGGGACAATCTGCAATAAGAGTTTTCTTGCTCTTCAACAATAGCTTTTGGTTTGCAACATATGATTTTCTAAACTTTTTAACCATACGCCTCGCTGAATCGAATATCGGTTTTATAGCAGCACACTTTGACACCTCATTAACAACTAGCTGCATAGTATGAGGCATACATGCCATGCGTTTCAATTTCAAATAGTGACCAGCAACAGTCGTTTCTACCCTTGCATCATCATAGTCTTTATCTTCATTAATATTGTCAACCTCATCATCCTCTTCCCTATCAGAATCTGTGCCAGTGGCAGTTTCGGATCTATCAACAAACATGGTTTTAAAACGCTTTTATCATGTTAGCTCTATTGTCCGTAATAACTAGCATGACTTGGCTAGTTTTTATACCCCATTTTCGAAGCGATCGCTAACTTTAGCAGCAATCATATCACTTGTATAAGGATGACTAATAGTAAACACATTCAGTGTTAAATGTTCACCTTGCTGTATAACTGGATTGTACAAATAAGCCGAAATACAACGGAAAACTGCCGTCAGCATTGGCAACATTCAAATTCAAGTAATTGTAATATTTTGAAGTCTTATATTATCGCACAGTAGATGCGCATGCGCGATCATCAAAGAGATTAGATATGTCCTAGGTCATAATTCATAATAATTTCGTAGAATAGATGGTTCGCCCGCAGACCGCAGAAAAGAACGATAAATGGGGATCTTAGTTTTTACTTCATTTGGGAGTTTTAGTTTCAGTTTTTATTTAGTATTTTGTCTACCAGATTTAGTTTTCCTCTAGTTTTAGTCTTGCTGCTAATTTTAGTTTTAGTTTTAATTCTCATTGACGAAAAAGTCAACCTTTCAGTATTCGAAGGTTTAGTTTTTGTTTTCGTCAACTAAAGCAACACTAAAATATTGTTTTTAATAAATGGAGTAAAGAAATTTTCTTTTACAAAATTTTTATTTAAAAATGTCATATTTTAGAAGAATTTTTGATTTTTACATAGATATATTTATTTAATATCTTTTCCACCTAAGGATTACTACATATGTTTTATATTTTTATTTATTTTCTGTACTACATATAGTTTTATATTATTAGTTAGTTTCTAAACTATATATATTTTATGTTGTTATTTAGTTTTTTTAAATACATATGTTTAAATATTGTTATAAAGCTTCTTTACTACATATGTTCTTATATTAATATTAAGTATATTGATAACATATATTTTTATTGCTATTTAGTTTAAATATGCTACATATATTTTTATATTGTTATTTAGTTTCTATAGTACATATGTTGTTATATTGATATTTAGTTTTTGTAATACATATGTTTTTATATTGTTATTTAGTTTCTTTACTACATATGTTATCTATTGTTATCTTATCATATCTTATATGTTACAGACGCTCCTTCTGTACAGAAGATTATTGCGTCCTACGTATTTCTATGGTTTGTGTTTAGTCCTGTATTCTTACTAGAGTTTTAAAAGATGATAAAGTGGTGGCTTTCCTGGTTTCTTCAGGCAACCCATTCCACGCCCGAATACCTATAGTTTGAGTTTATTAATGCGTAAAAGATTGATTAAAATTCAATAACCTATTGTGTGAATAGCCTAAAATTTAAACAATTAGTGCATTTTTTTCTCTCAAAATTGCATTTTAAAGTTATGTTTTTGAATTTTGACACAATTTTTTTAAAAAGCTTTCAAAATTAACTTTATTTAAATAAATAAGTTTCAAAGGCTTACTCAAAAATGTTCTCCACTATTTATGAAACCATACATACATGGAATATGCAATGCTTTCTGATAATTGTGGTGCAATTCTTTCATATCAATAATAAAAATATTTCAATAAATATTCCTAATATCACTGAGTTATGGGAAGATTTTACACAATGCATTTTCCTTTATTGAAAACTTGATGGTAAATATTTTAATAATTATGTTAGAGCAATGACTGAAATGAAAATAATTTTTTTAAAATCAAATTTAAAAATTCTAAATAATTTTATTAAAAAATTATTAAATTCCAAAATTGGATCTTACAAAACTCAAATAATTTTTTTTTTCAAAACCATTAAAAAAAAATCTTTATCCAACAATTAAAGAATATATTTAACACATAAAATATCACATATTCTCGCATCAAAACTATCAACTTATTCTTATTTAGTTTTATAACCAGTAAATTTAAACATAATAATAATTCATTCATTAAGTGTCTAATGCCCTAAAAAAAGTTTGGGGAGTAAAATATCAGGTCTGTATTGAATTCCCTTTATTAATAAACATTGAGCATTTTTATTGTTAGATTCATTTAATATGGATGTATTAAATAGGTATCTATGTTGAATTTAAGGGAATAATAAATGTAAGCTCTCAAATACAATTATTTTCTCCATTTATTACAAGTTTTATTAGTCAGAGGTGCCATGTCATATAGAAATTCTTGGTTATTAGAATGTTTCTTTTATCTTTCAATAAATGGGAAAGAATATTACAGGGGTGACTAGAGGTACCCTTGTCTTACTCCTATTACTACTTTAAAGGCATCTGTTTATTAATTTTATAGAATATCGTGGCATGTGAATTTTTTTAAAAATGAATGATTCTGCAGTTTTTCTGTAAACACACTACAAAAAGGAAAATTAAGCTCCGACAGTCAAGGCCATCAAAGACCTTTAACTGACAAATGAAATCTACTATTGGGGATTTCAATTTGTTGCACAGTTTTGTTCAACTAGTTATGTCTCGTTCAGTGTAACAATGCACCTTCGCAAACCATATTTTAACTTTTTATTTAATGTCTACTTAGTGACGTAGCTAGAAATTTGTAGGGTTTTGGCCCGTGGGGGGGTAGGCTAAACCTCTTTGGGGCCACATACATGGTGGTTGCATAATATTTAATGTAAAAAAAATTCTTACACCAATTTGACCCCCCTCCTTAAGTAAGGATCCGGGAGATTTTTCGAATTGAGAGCCCCTCTACCTCCCATAGCTCTAAGTCTTCTGATTCTATGTTGTCTTTGAACTTAACAACTGTTTGAAACTTTTAAAACACTCACAGATTTATCAATACGATCAATGAGATTTACTGACACCTACATTAGCAATAGAGGAATGATATGGGGAATAAAGAAAACAAACACACACAGACACATAACTTAGTAGCATACATAAGATACAAAATCTAATTATAACTTTGATATCTCATGTGCTTTCACATGGTTCGAACACGTGACCATCGGTACGCCAGTCGAGCGCGCTGCCACTCGACAACCGTTTGCCCACATTTCATCATTTCATCTTTATATTTCTGGAAACATTTATTGGACTCTGGAAATGGCAAGATATTTATTTCAAGCACTAGGAAAGGTGTTAAATAGCTAGTTCCATATCATGATTGAAAATAAATGGATCCTTCATATAAGACAGTAATTGGTAATACATGTTCACTACGTTTACTTTACCACCAGTTTTATTTTTGGCTTTATAATATGTTTATTATATTATTTAATGAACCCTTATCAATACATAACTGGTTCTGGCATATTATAACTTTTTCGCCACAGGGTGAATGCAAAATAAATAATGTTTTTAAAAAATAAAAATTGTTTTATTTTTAGTTAGACTAGTAATACACTTGGTACAAGTACTATCACTGTCAAGCTAAGTCACTAAAAAAGGTTTGTCAGGCAGGTTTCTTTAAAAACGTTTACATTTATTTTTTTACACAGCACAGGTGAATAATCTTTTTGGCATTAAGTGTAATTTTCGATCGAATAGCCAAGTGAGAAATATTTAGAGTAGGTCGGTATACACATTAACATTTTCAAGAAAAACTTGATCTTCTCACAACTTTCAAAAACTTTATACACAGATAAAAATAAATTATGGCTTCTCTAAATAAAACAATGCAGAAAGAAACACAATTCTTTGACATCATAGAATTATTCTGGTCATTTTCGGCTTTTTATAGGTTATTAATTTATTTCTTTCGCTTTCGTAATTATGTAATAAAATATGTGAATGTTAGAAAAATTGGAATTTTAATGGTCTAGTCGCAATTAGAGAATCGGAGATAAAAAAAAAATCTGTATGATTCCGGAAGAATCGGAATAAATGCCCAACTTATTTAATATGTATTTGGTGTTATAAATTGTAATGTATGCCATTAAAAATGAGACTAATAAAAGGTAATACATTTATTTACTTATTTTATGTTGTATGATGTATATCTATTTTTTTTTTATTTATCAATGACCATATTTTTAGAAACAGTGAAAGCAAGATGTAAGATTATTACGGACACTTTTATAAAAGTGCAAGCAAAGAGTATGAAAATAATTAACCACAGCAAAGATATCAAAGGATCTTAAAATGTGGCTGCCTGGCAGGCGAAGTTATTAAGATAAAATAATTTTGTATATAGTTATGTGCAGATAATACAATGTCATGTTAAAATATCTTTTTTTATAATAATTAAGAGGAACCGCTTGAAACAATACATTTTTATTTTATAATTTTCATTTATGACACTTGCTCATTATCCAAAATGTAGTACTATCAACCATCAAATATTACATTAAAATTTTAATTATTTATCTCAGTGTTACTAGCGAGTATTGAATAATTTTCGTGTAAATGGTTTGAAATTATTTGAATTTTGTTCATATTTTGTAAAGAAATAAATCAATTCAAAATTCCTACTTATAAGATTGAAAGAGTCATATTTTTTGCTTTTGTTATCAACTCATTATTATTATGTACGTTTACAGTTATATGGTTATAATGGTGTTATTACTCAGTTTTGTTTCATGTTTATATTATTGGGGAGTTAATAAATTGTTTACTTTATTTAAAAAGTTTTTAAAAATTGTAAGTATATCTTCTACTTGATTACTATTTTTTGTTTTTTGTAGCATCCAACTTGAATTATTGATTTGCTGTTTGATACTTGCTAAAAATTGTTAAATAACATTCATTAATGTCGAGCAACTGACAAGCAAAGATGGTAGAGTTTGAGGTTGATAATGTGAATTTTGAATTTAACTTTAACAATTTTATTGTCAGTTTTAATTTTTTGAATTGTTTATGTACATTTTTCTTTCAGAAGCTACAACTTTTGCTGAAGTGTTACTATTGTTTCGTACATTTGGTTCAGCAGTTAAAAGTTTGTAAGAAACGTTACATATGTTTATGTACATTTTTCTTTTAGCAGCCATACGTTTTTAAGAAACGTAGCATTTGTTTATGTTCATTTTTCTTTCATCAGTTACAACTTTTGATGAAATGCTACAATTTTTTATGTACATTTTTCTTTAAGTGCTTACAAATTTTTATGAACTGTGGTCAAGTGGCAGGCGCGCTAGGGAAGCTAGGGACTTGTTCCCGGGGCCTAGCGCGTCCCCGAGTTCCACCCAGTTCCAAATGTGTGAAAAGCGGTGTGGCAATGCGTGGAACCCTCAGCAGTGGCATGTGACCGCTGCATCAATTGCCAAACACAACTGCTGCCTTGCAGATGGTCTTGGCTGACCAAAGGCTATGGAAAAAAATCCAGAAAATACAGCAAGCTGAATTCGGAGACCAAGGGCAAATTGGCGCAAAACTCGTGGCACGCAAAACTCAATAATGAGAACGAAGAAGAAGAAGATTATCTTTTTATTTTCTTAATGTTCAAATATTAAATGACAATTCTTATTTTATTGCCAATTGTAGTACAGTATTATATATGCCTGTTTCCTTTAATTATGTTTTCTACAAATGGAAACGGGTTTACTTTTAATAAATGGTTTTTAACAGTATATTGTACGTCATTGTTGTTTTTTTTTTGTTTTGTTTGTTTTTTGTTGTTTTTAATTTCAGTGTTACAATAAAGAAAAAAAGTGATTTAAAACCCATTATATGCACCATGTTAAAACCTTATTTCCCTGCATGATATGTGCATCTATTTTTTTAGTAAATAGCATTGAAGATTTCATTTGCATCGACCTATCAGGAGGAAAAGTATTACATCTAAATGCTTTCAAACTTTCACGTGCATTACAATTGATATTATTTACTACATCCCATAGATATCTGTTTTAATAAATTTAACTTGGACAGTTTTTAAAAGAATTTTTTCATAAAAAATATCATATTTTTAGAACTGTGGTTGGGTGCTGGAATTGTATGTTTGATGTCTTTTATACCAATAGTTTATATTGCTATATACTTTTTTACTACATATAGTTATATATTGTTATTTAGTATCTTTACTACATATAGTTATATATTGTTATTTAGTATCTTTACTACATATAGTTTATTATTGTTATTTAGTATCTTTACGACATATAGTTTTATATTATTATTTAGTACCTTTATTACATATAATTTTATATTTTTTAATTTGCATCTTTACTACATATGATTTTATGTTGCTATTTACTTTCTTTACTACAAATATAGTTATACTGTTTCAAAATTCCTTTTTTATCTATAGTTTGAAATTATTATTGCATTGAAGAAATAACTAGTTTAATGATGTAATCATGATGTATTATATTTAATTTTATGAATAGCCTAAAATATTAACATTTAGTTAACTCTCCCCCCCCCCTCAATTTTGATTTTTTTATGTGATGTAAGTGAATATTGTCACTACCTTTTTTATCGCATCGAAGTAATTTTTTTCAAATAAATTATTGTCAAATGCTTGCTCAAAACTGTTCTCAATTTTTATGATAAACGGTATTTGTCATTCTTACTAATTACTGTTGTGCAATTTGTTGCGTTCTGGGTTCTGGATAAATTGAGAAGAAGTCTCGACTCTTGCTCAATAGATAATTCAAACCTTTGTTAAGTTAGAAATAAAAAAAAATAATTACAGCCACAGAGGTATATCTCTAACAATGCCACTTACTCATAAGTGCGTATTCTGACAATCACTCTAGACATCCCAGCACACCTCGATTTTGTACTAAATACTAGCGCCTTTTGTACTATCTCCAACGAATGGCTAAGACTTACTTTCCTCTATGAACCTCTCTCTGAGGTAAAACTTTGCTTACACATCGTCTACTACAGTACAGTATAAGAAACGTCAGCTGAGACAATCTAAAGCTATGTAAACGATTGTTCAGCTCGGCTGGTTATAGTGTAATTAGACCCGCTCATCACTTGAACCAAACTTACTATTCTCTATGAACCTCACTCTAGGGTATAACTTTGCTTACATATCACCTGCAAATCAAATATCTACTGAATTTTTAGAAACTTCAGCTGAGACAATGATATCTAAACTATGGGTATGTGAACGACTGTTCAACTCGGCCGGTTATAATGTCAATTAGACCCCGCTCATCACTTTGAACAAAATAATTTTAACAGTCTTTTTGCGTAGTTAATTAAACAAAATGAGGGGTAGGATTGCAATCAGGCTTATACAAAATTCAATGGAAAAGACGTAAACAAGGTATAGGTTAGCCTGACCGGACGTAACAAAACAGCGAACGTTTCGGCAAAGAGCTTTTATCAACGAACATACAAGACACAAACAAAACGAAACTAATAATAAAAAATGAAAAATGAAGGAACTTAGCTGCAGTGGAATCCGAAGTATCCAAGGAAAAAGGGAAACTGAGAGATGACAGAGCGATTTTATGTAGGAAAGCACAGAGGGGGCGGGGCAACCACCTAGGTGGACAAAGAAAAGACCATATTCATCCCATGTGGAGCTATTGTACCGTGACTCTCTATTAATCTGTTTTCAATCTGGACTCTCGTGGGTGTGTTTGTGCACGAGACATCTCCCCTTGTTTGGTCCAACGGAGTAGAAAAGGCCCAACCACCATGGACTGTAAAGGGTTAAAATGTGTAATGTAAATGAGGCATTCGAGTCTTTTTTCAATTTACAAGTACGTTTAAAAAATGTTACTTATGACCCCATACATTTCAAATTTTTGGCTTTAATCAAAAGTAACGATAAATTAATCATTAATAATTTTCAAATAATATTTTTAGCTATTAAAATTTAATTAATCGTAAACAGTTCTAATTTTAACACCAAAAATGAACAGCTAGAGATCATGTGTACCGGTAAGCTTCCGGTGTCACGAAATAAAGTCTCCCCCAAAATAAAGTCTCCCCCGGAGAAATTATTTTAAAACAAAATCGCCCCCGGAGAATTTGTTTTAAAATATTATCTCCCCTTTTAAAATGGATCCTCCCCTTAATTATTGGAAATTTTAAATAATTATGTTATTCCACTTTATTACTTAAAATACAGTTTGTATTTGTTCTTCATGCATTTGTGTATGTTTTTTTGACATTCAACAATCATAAGCTTAGTCAGGGGCGTAGCAATTTGCGGGCTTAGGGAGTGTATGCCTGGATACACACATTTTTAGAGGCGGCTTATTGCCCAAAGTTATTTAAAATAATAATAGACAAATGATTTGAAAAATAAAGATGATCAAGTAATACTAGAACGCCACACCGAATTATTGGAACAAAAATTAACTATTGACGTTTTTGAGCATCACCCGTGGCTAGGACGTACACGAAATTTACGATTTTGATGTGTGCATTATAATGATTCAAAAATAGTATTACCGAATTTTGTCGATAGCCTTTATTAAGTTTTCAGCAGTAACTTTAACAAATTCAATTTGGCAATGATTGTTAATTTATTTTTAAAAAATTTAGTTGACTTTTAAATTATATCAAAAGAGATTTCAAATGGGATTACTTTTTGTGTAGCCATCTCAAGAAACATAGAACATACCAAAACTAAGGCTCTTAGATCACACGCCTTTACGATGAATGTCTTAGCTTGGGTGGGAGTCACTCGATAGTTTTTTTTTCGTTCTGTAACATAAATAAACTTGATCTGTAGAGATCTGGATTTAGGTGAGGCGCGTATAGGCGTGCCCTTGAATTAGTTAGGCATAAAGTCAATTATCTTACGGAATGTAAGAGCCCAGAAGACTGAAAGGTGAGCTTTTTTATTGGTGGCATGGGCCAGGAAAGCGCAAA
>MUZC01002154.1:295993-318739 GCA_002072015.1 Radix auricularia
TAATGTCTATAAAACAATCGACTTCATCAGCGTACCATCCACAGAGTAATGGCCTGACAGAAAGATTCAATCAGACACTAATAACACAACTGATGAAGTTAGTGAACACAGAAAAGAACAATTGGGACAACTTTTTGCAACCGATAGCTTTTGCCTACCGAACTAACCGGCAGGCTTCAGTGATGTACACCCCGTTCCAGCTGATGTTTGGCATTACAGCAAAATTACCACGTGATTTGCAAGCAAGCATTGAGACTGGAGATCATACAGAACCTTCAACAGCTTCTAACGCAAGGATGGAGTATATCATAGAGACTATGTGTAAAATAAGAAAAACTGCATGTTCTAATATTCAGTCTGCACAGGCTAAGCAGAAGGAACGATACGATATAAAACATTCGGGGGCATGATTTAATGTAGATGACAAAGTGCTAAAATGCAATACAAGGAAAGTCACACGAATGGGAGATAAATTGGAACCTCGTTTTATTGGACCCTATGTTATTCATGAAGTGCTTGGTAAGGGTGTGAATAAATTGACTGATTCATCAGGGAAAGTTCTCAACAGTAATGTGAATGTCTGTAATCTACGTCTTTGGTACCAAACTGAGGACGAAATGGCGAAAATCAGTGATTCGCAAACAAAACCCATGGATAATTTAGACTTAAGTGATCAAGACATTAACATGCAACATGATCCGATGTGGATATCATCGTTGAAAATTAAAAGAATCTGACAAAAGATTGCTTGAGACCGGTGATTGCCTTAACGACCGAATAATAGATGCAATAAATAAACTTGTTGCCATCCACATGAATAACAGTTGTAATTTTCAAACAACATTATTACGACAAACAGTTGATGGTTTTCGAGCAGTAGATGCAAATACAGTACAAATATTGCATGACAGAAACCATTGGATAATTGTAGCTAGTACTGATGATGGAGTAGTGTTTGCTGATAGTATGCGTGGGTCAATTTCTGACGATGTCAAACGTCAAATGAAACAGCTGTTTAAAAATAAATGTGACGATCTAGGAAATTTGCACGTGACACTTCTTCCTAGTCAACGGCAACACAACAGCAAAGACTGTGGAGTTTACGCGGCCGCTAACTCATTCGAACTTGCATTAGGAGCATTAGACTTGCAACGGGAAATATTTGTTACTTCAGAATTGCGTGCCCATCTCTGCCGTTGTTTGAGTGAAATGACTGGCATCTCGTTTCCCAAAGAAAGAAAAGCCAAACGTGGACGAAAGGAACGTGGAACGTTAATAACATTCTAAAACAGTGGTGACGAACCTATGCCACGCGTGCAACAGACGGCACGCAAATCCTCATCAGTCGGCACACCACTGCAGTATTACTTCCTTAATAAAAATCACTGGCTTGGTACTTTGTGTTGGCGCTTTACAAGTTAAAAGTAGGTGTTAATTCAATTTTGAGCCCGTGGCCCCAAAAAGGTTAACCATCACTGTACAAAACCGTTCCCTTTTCATTCTGTAAGTTAATCATTTCTTTGAAATATTTTTCACGTATTTCTTTGTAGGCTGTTTTATTTAATTGATCAAGATTAATTATGTTTAGTACCTGATAATATTGTTATGTCCTGCAATTAAGTATTTGACTTTATTAATTTATGTAAAAGTGTTTAGGTTCATCATAATAATTATTATTTTAATATAGGGAAGAAAACAAGTTCAAGTGACATTTTCACACACGCATACGCACACAAACAAAAAACACACACATACACTAAACATTAAAACTGTAATATAAATGCAAGATTAAACATAAAACATTGATAAACTTATGACGCAATAATCTCCGGTAAAAAGGAAGCGTCCATAATCTATAAAAAAATTATGTCCATTGACATGTGTGTATGTATGATGTATGTATGTTTGTATGTTCGTATGTGTGTATGCATGTTTAATATTATGTTTATTATATATTAATATATACATTATAAAATATTAGCTATTGGCGTAGGTGTAATTGCAAGTCAAGAAACAAGACTTCAACACTTTGTGGTCTGATTAACAACTTTCTCCAATGAATCCCTTCTGCCAACTCCTATTACCTTTTAAACCCTACATTTATAGCCAGCTATCCTCTCAGTTCACGACCAGGCACAAATGCCATTCACAGCACAAATCACGTGTTCCATGCTCAGTCAAGTCCTTATGCTCATACAATCTATACACAAGTGTCTTACAAAATTGTAATCATTGTTTTTAATTTAAAAAATCTTATAAAGAATACTTTGTAACTGTAATTGCAATTGTTGCTTAATTCTCATCCTAGAAGTATTTTATGTCTACTATTTAAAAAGAAAAGTTTAAATTGTAGTTAGATGTGATTTTTTTTTGTATTCACCCTTATTAGTCTTATATTTTAGAAATGTTTGCAATATAATATTGTAACATCAAAGTACCATGTAAAGACTTAATAAAATATGTTAAAGGATGTCTAGATTTGTCTATCCTTCATGACATATTAAGTTGAGACACTTTAGACACAGGAGGTATAAATTATACTGAGAAAAGTTCATGGTTGTCATGATTATTGGAGAAAATTTCTCAATTTTATGTAATAGCCCGAATTTCCTACCCATCAATAAAAAAAATTAAGAATGTTAAAATATTTTTGAGTTTAAGAACTGTTACGGCTGTTAAAATTCAAATTCTTTAAGAAAATAATACATTGGAAAGTAAAAAAATAATTTAATATTCATGATATGAGATTAGCTTTTTGTGCATGGTATTGTTATCAAAATAAATTCCAAAAATTAAACCTGATTTTCTGAATTCTTTAAACATAATTTTATTTTAACAATCGATTTGGGGGCGTACGTAAACTTTCGACTAAATAAATGAAAGAAATGTTATTCCTTACAAAATATTTGATATATATTGATTCTATGTAAAGCTGATTACGCCTAAATTAATATGTAGAAAAGGTTGCGTGGTTATAAGCAGTTTTATTTTTTACTTGTACTTGTAGTTAAATAAATAATCTAACAAATTATTGCTTTGGTATATAAAAATGACTGTTTGAAATACTTAAATAAAAGTATCCAACTTTCAGTGAATTATTAGATTTTAAATTGGATATCAAACATATAGGACACGCCTCTAAAGAGATATTACAGGGTTACTGCACTATTTAAATTTATGCCTCCTAACAAGAAACTGACTTTGGAGTAGAGTTTAAAAAAGAAACACACACTGTATAATCAGGTCATGGGCTCAACAAGTCAGTGGCGTTGTCCCAGATATGGTTTCATTGCGTGCCGCTTCTTTAATTGGGTCGCTCCAACTCCGCCCCCAGCCCCCACCCCCAATTCAACAGAGGATTTGTGGTGTCTACTGAAATTGTAGGACCTAATAGCGAGATGGAGACAGAATTTCTTACCGTCTGAACACCTGACATGTGTGCAAATTTACCGTTTATGGTAACAACACAACCCATGCCTTCAAAGACACAATACTAATTTTTTTAAAAATGCTTGATACCAACTCCGTCAGAGTCAATTTGTACAGTTAGAAAAATTCAAGTATTTGAGAATTAAAAAAAAAATTGTTACGCCCCTGAGGGGTGTAAAACGGAGTGGTCCACACCCCCACCCCCATATATCTCTGTATCTACGCCACTAACATAAATGGAATTATATAAACATGTGTGAATAATACAAATTTAATTATTCGTTATTCTATTGTTTTTGAGTAATCTCTTTGTACTATATTAAAAGTGAGTTTTGAGGGGGGCGGATTTATTTTGGGGGAGACATTATTTTATGGGGTAGGGGAGAATTTATTTTAATCGGGAGGAAAACATTTTCGCCCCCGGAGAAACTGTTTTAAAATAAAATCGCCTGGGGCAGACTCTGTATGGGGGAGGATTTATTTTGCAACACCGGCATAGAGAAGAGGGGAGGATGAAAACAACTATTATTTCCCGATACAGAGGAACGATATTATTTGATAAATAGCATCACTGCTTTCATATCGTCTGCAGAGGTAGCAGTTTGCCCAGTGAACGCAGAGAGAGTAAAAGTAATACGAATAGAGAGCAAATAAATGAATAAGAATGCTGTGATTTTTATGAAAAATATCCTTTTCTCTGAGTTGGCTTGAATGAATCCAGTGTAAACTGCACCAGGCTAAACCATGACATCAAATATCCTGGACTGGGCTTGGCCCTGAGATCCAGTGTCTTAGACATGGATCAATCCTGATGTCAAAAGTCCAAGACTTGGCTCGGTCCTGAGCTCAAATTTCCTATACTTTGCTTAAACCTGAGGTCAAGTGTCCTAGATTTGGCTCATAGGTCAAATGACTTAGACTTGGCTCGGCCGTGATGTCAAGTGTCCTAGACTTGGCTCAGCCCTGAGGTCAAGTGTCCTAGACTTGGCTCAGCCCTGAGGTCAAGTGTCCTAGACTTGGCTCAGCCCTGAGTGTCAGGAAAACATTATGGGGTTATGGGGTTTTCCCTGACATGTCAATGTTGTTACTTGTGTTTGGTGCGGTCTGAAAGCGTATGACGTAAGAGTGTGAACGTGACGTAGTGGTAAGGCATTTGTTGTGAGAGAGAGATGGAGGTCGGTTGGTATATGGAGGAACCTTCGACTTCGACCTGCAGTACACAAGGGATACAAGAGTTTTGGCGTTGGCCAGTGTTCGTCTGCTGGACTGAGAGTGGTTAGATGTGATGTTAAGACGCATGGAGTTGTACTACGATTAATAAAGATTGCTGTTAGTCAGTGTTAGTACAAGAACTTTGTGTTAGGTCTTTGTGCGAAAGTTGGCGGTGAAAGAACGATCAGAAACCCTAGACAACGAATCCCCGACAGTGAGGTCAAGTGACCTAGACTTGGCTCAGCTCTGATTTCAAGTGTCCTAGGCTTAACTCGGCCCTTAATATCAAGTTTCCTAGACTTTGCTTGGCCCTGAGGCCAAGTGTACTAGACTTGGCTCAGCCCTGAGATTGTGTCCTAGACTTAGCTAATATATCAACCATGAATCTACCGTTTTTTTTTCCTTTATTGATTCTAGTAGACACTCGTACATTATTGCAAATTCCACTTTGTCGTAAGTGTATAGACATAACAGACGAGCACACTCGGATGTGTTATTGAATACAGGATCTAACCGCTCTTTCTGTAACGGCTGGTCCTAATTCCTGACATTGACACGTGATCCGCATTCCCTCTCAAGTTCTCCAAGTCTTTCCCTTGTGTGTACATCTCTACTACACTACAGTCTATCAGCCCGTCTGTCTAATTAAATTCATAAGTCACAGAACTCCCATTATTATATACAATTATATCTTTACATTTCTGTCAAAATATTCTCATACCTTGACACTTGGATCAGCTATAAGGTTAGCTAGAATTGGCTCTATTCTAAGGTTAGCTTGACTTGGCCCAGTTTTAAGGTTAGCTAGACTTGGCTCAGTTCTAAGGTTAGCTAGACTTGGCGCAGTTCTAAGGTTAGCTAGACTTGGCGCAGTTCTAAGGTTAGCTAGACTTGGCTCAGCTCTAAGGTTAGCTAGACTTGGCTCAGTTCTAAGGTTAGCTAGACATGTCTAAGCCCTAATGTCAAGTGTCCTAGACATGTCTCAGCCCTAAGTATAGTTAGACGTGGCTCAGCTTTAAGTCAAGTGTCCTAGCTAACTTTGTTGAGCTGTAAGGGTCAATTGTCCTAGATATGGCTCAGCTCTAAGGTTGGCTAGACTTGGCTCAGCTCTTAGATTAGCTAGACTTGGCTCAGTTCTAAGGTTGGCTAGACCTGACTGAGCTCTAAGGTTAGCTAGACTTGGCTCAGTTCTAAGGTTAGCTAGACTTGGCTCAGCCCTAAGGTTAGCTAGACTTGGCTCAGTTCTAAGGTTAGCTAGACTTGGCTCAGCCCTAAGGTTAGCTAGAATTGGCTCAGCTCTAAGGTTAGCTAGACATGTCTCAGCCCTAATGTCAATTGTCCTAGACATGTCTCAGCCCTAAGGTTAGTTAGACGTGGCTCAGCCTTAAGTCAAGTGTCCTAGACTTCGCTCAGCCCTAAGGTCAAGTGACCTAGACTTGGCTCAAAAGCGAGGTCAATTGGGACGTGGTGGTCGAGAGGTAGCGCGCTCGACTGTCTTACCGATAGTCACGGGTTCGAATCCACGCGATGGCGAGGATTTGTTCCCGGACATGAAGAGTCCCCGAGTCACACAGCTCTGAATGGATACCTAACTAGACAATAATTAGGTGGCTTGGGTAATGCGAGAAACCCCTAAAGCCGTGGCCTGTGATCGCTACATCACTTGCCAACAGATCATCTCTCATGGTCTTTTGGGCGCAACTATCTTCTGCATAGAAGGAGAGTATGTATATCTAAGATAAGTGTCTTAGATTTGGCTCAACATTTAGGTCAAATGTCCAAGACTTGGCTCAGCTCAAAAACTTTATTTGGAATTTCAAGCTTTCACAATGACAGCAAGTGTAACTATTTCTCCTGCGTGTCTTGCATGGCTGAATGTAGACCAGAAAAACGACACACCAAAAGAAAAGGGCGTGGTGCTGTATGCTGTAGTAAAATTACTTCTTAGCATTGTAACGTTATCGTTGTTTATAATTTCCACGAAAGACTGTTGGTGACAATAAAAAGTTGAATGTCGCAATCGGCCAGGTCCGGTTTACGTTACGAGATGTGTAGCACGGAAAATTTCTGAGATTTGTAAGATACGTTTACAAAGTTTGAGCAAAAAACTTAGTGGTTAGTTTAGGGGGAAGGAAAACATTTTGTCTGAGATTATAAGTTTATAAAGTTTGACCGAGGTACTTAGTGGTTAGATCAGGGGGAGGGAAAACTTTTTGTAAAAGAGAGCCTTAATCACCATATGTTTTGAGAAGTAATTTCGTGGAGTCATAAATAATGTTTAAAACAAAAGATTCAAGGAAATGTGAGCATTCTTTTGTCATTTCAACAGTAAAATTCGTTAGTGGATGGTTGCAGATTAGTGGATAGCTGTTAGGTAGTGGAGAGCATCTGGTAAGTTGATAGATGCTTGTTAGTATATAGTATTCTCCTGCCTTTTGGATTAAAAAAAATAATTTGGCGCCAAATTTAAATGAGCCAAGGGCGTCAAAAGTAAATTAGCCAATTGTGTCAAAAGTAAATTAGCGAAGGGCACCAAAAGTAAATTAGCCAAGGGAGTCAAAAGTAAATTAGTCAAAGGCTTCAAAAGTAAATTAGCCATGGGCGTCAAAAGTTAATTAGCCAAGGGCGGCAAATGTAAAGTAGCCAAGTATGTCAAATGTAAATTTGCGAAGGGCGTCAAAAGTAAATTAGCCAGAGCACCAAAAGTAAATTGGAGAAGGGCGCCAAAAGTAAATTAGCTAAGGGCGCCAAAAGTAAAATAGCCATGTGCGTCTAAAGTAAATTAGCCGAGGGCGTAAAAAATAAATTAGCCAAGGGTGCTATAAGTATATTAGCCTATTGTGTCTTGAGTAAATTAGCCAAGGGCGTCAAAAGTAAATTTGGAAAGGGCGCCACAAGTAAATTAGCCAAGGGCATTAAAAGTAAATTAGCCAAAGGCACTAAATAAATAGCCAAGCGCGCCAAAAGTAAATTTGGAAAGGGCCAAAAGTAAATTTTCCAAGGACGTCCAAAGTAAATTAGCCAAGGGTGCTAAATAAATTAGCTACTGGCGCTATATAAATTAGCCAAGGTTGCTATATAAATTTTCCAATTGCGCTAAATAAAGTAACAAAGGGTGCCAAAAGTAAATTAGCTAAGAGCGCCAAAAGTAAATTGGCAAAGGGCGTCAAAAGTAAATTGGCAAAGGGCGTCAAAAGTAAATTGGCAAAGGGCGTCAAAAGTAAATTAACCAATGGTGCTAAATAATGTAGCCAATGGCACTAAATACATTAGACAAGGGCGCCAAAAGTAAAAACTAGCCAAGGTTGTCAAAATTAAATTAGTCAAGGGTGCTATTTAAATTTGCCCAATAAATTGCATTTTAAATCACGTCGTAACCGGCACGTCATTTTTCGATAAGAATGAACCGTTGTTTATAGACCAGAGAAAATAATGAACTTGTAATGATTTAATAAAAAGGTGACACACGGTATTAAAATTACACAATAATCAAGATATTTCATATCTTTAAATACCATAGCATACTGGTGCTTAGCGATCTTGACTAGTACTCTGGCCACGCGGGGTTATTACTGGCACTAGGCCCCACGGGGTCATTGCTGGCACTAGGCCCCACGGGGTCATTGCTGGCACTAGGCCCCACGGGGTTATTGCTGGCACTAAACCCCGCGGCGTCATTTCTGGCACTAGGCCCCACGCTGACCTAACGCCGCCACTGGTCATAGTCTCACTATTATCATAGGTTTTATTATTTTAGCCTTTTAAGTGGCAATTCCTGAAGGTTCTTTTTTTTAGATTTGACCAAGGATAAGGAACCAGACATTTTTATTGTTAACTTTAGAAATTAATTTGTTTGATATACTCATTTTGTCTGTTTTGACTAAGTTTTTGTGTAAAGATTTTAATTTTTAAGTATTTCTGCATTATGATGTAAAAATTTTTTATTTTAAATTTCGAAAAAAAGTTTTCATTTTGTTTGCAAACCTCTTTAAATTTAGAATTGAGCCAGCATTGGTTAATTTTTTAAAGTTACTTTTGTTGGAAGATTCTCATCCATCTTATTTAAATGTGTTTTATATATTCCCAAATTATTTCAACAGGGATATTTGTGTTGAATTTACGTAGTCTATTTTGTTGGAAGTCAGCGCTGATTGGTCTAGCTACATTGAATAACATTTTTCCAATTATTTGTATAGGTATCTTAATAATCTTATTTATGTTAGTTCTAACTGTATTGGTTATCCCAACAATATCGTGGTCAGTCAGTCCCCTTAAAGTCAGGTGTCCTAGCCCTAGCTCATCCCTGAGATAAAGTGTCAAAGACTTAGCTCATCCCTGAGATCAAGTGTCCTATACTTGGCTCATCCCTGAGATCAAGTGTCCTATACTTGGCTCATCCCTGAGATCAAGTGTCCTAGCCCTTGCTCATCCCTGAGATAAATTGTCAAAGACTTAGCTCAGCCCTGAGGTCAAGTGTCCTATACTTGGCTCATCCCTGAGATCAAGTGTCCTAGACTTGGCTCATCTCTGAGATCAAGTGTCCTAGACTTTGTGCAGCCCAGAGGTGAAATGTTCTAGACTTTGCTTAACCCTGGGGTCAAGTTTACAAGACTTAGGTCAATTTAACTAACAAAGTCTTTGGAATTTCACGCCTTGACTTTCACCTTAAAAAATTCTCTTCTGCGTTTGATATGGATAAATTTAGACCTGAATACTATACACTATGACTTGAAAACTACACAACTAAAGAAATTAACTGTGTGTTTTATGTCATGGTAAAATATTGACAACGGCGGTCTTAACTCATAGTGTTTCAAACTGATCGTCACAGATCTATTCCACCTGTGACCGTGCCTGATCAATAACCCCGTTGAATGCTTTTATGCCGTCAGCAGTCTACGTCACGAGTTGTGTAGCCAGCCCAATAGATTTCTGAGATGTGTAACATTGCCTTACAACGTTTGACAGAAGTATTTAGAAGTTACTTAGTGGAATAAGAGCAAGATATAAAGTAGGTGAGATAATATAACGGACGTTATTCTGAAGCTACTGAAGACTTTTTAGGCTATTTGATTGCTGCTTGTAAGTGGATAGTGTCTGGTTAGTAAGTAGTTCCTAGAAGGGAAAATTGTTTTTGTTCAACAAATATTCTATGTGAGTATGACGTCATGGCTCTGTGCTGTTTATTTCTCAATAAATAAAATTCTGGCTCTTATTTTAAGATGACGAAAAGTTTATTAGAAGTTATATAACGTGTAAACTGGTAACATTCAATGTCTGAGAACTTTCTCCGGTGCAATAAAACTAAAAATTCCATAAATTCAATTTATTTTTAAATGGCAAAAGAATACATGTACATTCATGAGCTAATTGTAGTTTAGTCAGGCCGGATTAAGCCATCTTGGTGCCCTAGGTACAACTCACATTGGTGCCCCTGTGTAACAAGCCAGATTAAAACCCTGACCAGAATATACCCGGGTATAAACTGGCCTAGGCTAGAAAATAACCCGGGTGTTAAACTGGCCTAGGCCAGAATATACCACTTTGACAACATGAGGATAAATAATGAATAAAAATCAATGAATGTGTATTTAGAGCTGTCAGATTCATTACTGGAGAATATTCAAAACTGACAAGAGTAACACCATTAGTTAAATCATTAAACGTTGAAACACTAGAGGATAGAAGAACCAAGAGTAAATTAGTAATTACACATAAGGCAATTAATTATAATTTAGAAATACAACACAAAGATAACTTAATACAACCCTCAAATAGACATAAAGATAAAAACACCTTTCTTATTCCATAAGCAAAAGAACAAAAACAAACAAGTTTTCTTTCTTTCCGTCCGATATTCGGGCGTGGAATGGGTTGCCTGAAGAAACCAGGAAAGCCAACACTTTATCATCATTTTAAACTCTAGTAAGAATACAGGACTAAACACAAACCATAGAAATACGTAGGACGCAATAATCTTCTGTACAGAAGGAGCGTCTGAAACATATAAGATAAGATAAGATAGACATTCTATTGGAGTTTTAGCTTTGTTAAAGAAGTTTAACTCATTTTTAAGTAGGAGATATGTTTTTTTTTACAATAAAATAATATTATAATAATTTCTTTTATTATGATGTCTGATAGGATAGTCGTTTTCTAATTTTTAGTTTTATTTTTTCTAAAACTTGACAAATTCAAGCAATACAGGAATTGATAGTTTAAAAATTAATTTTTTAACTGAGACATGGACTAAAGTTGTTGCTTTTTAAACGCTTGAGAAAATTTATTTCGTGGACCTCGCTTACTAATGAAAACATTATGTTTACTTATTTTGAGTATTGCTATATTTTTTTTTTTTAATTTTGAATTAAATCATGCATGAATGTTTTCTTTGATTTTTTTCGTCTCAAACATTTCAAATTTTACTGGCAACAACGGTTTAGGCCTATTATCACTTTTATTTTGAAATAATAAAAATAGCATGGCGCCTTCCCGCACCCCCCCCCCCCCTTAAAAAAAATCTAAATATACGCTGATCTGCAAAATACAAGAATAGGACAAGACTAAAAGTGTGGCAAACATCGATTGTCTTCCCAAATGTTGCTTGTCGTATTACCGAACCTTTATCTGAAGCTCGGTTTGCCTTTGCGGCGTCTTAAGAAATTCAAAAGAAACCTTTGTTCCAGTAAAACAAATTAATTATATTTTTTTAATCGTTGCAATTCATTTTTACGTGTATTACTCTTATAATAGTACGGTCATCCTTGTTGGATTTCGCCGATGTTGGATTGTCCCCTTTCCATGCATTCATCTATTGTTATGAAGCACGGATTGTGTTCTGTTTTATTTGTATTCAAGAGAACCCCTGACCTCGTCACGCCCTATTATTTCATTTTAAATCAACTGTATTTCTTTTGAAAGGTGTAAATATAAATAAGTAGCATGAAGTGGTGAATGGGGGCAACCTTGTTGGATTAGACCAATCTTTACAGACTCGACGAATTGGATTTCGCGACTTTAATAGCACACTTTTGGTCAGTATAAAATAATATACAAAATGGCCAGAGCTTAAATTTTGTCAACCATGGAAGACAAACTGTATGGTCAACTTTTACAGTTCTACCCTACAACGAAACTTAAGTACCCTCAGTGAAAGACGCCATGGATGACTAGGACATGTGAAAAGAAGGAGCTTGGTCACATTCTCAAGGACCTCCTATTGAAACATATGGTATCGAAAAAGAGGAAGACATGTCGCCCACATCTCCAATTTAAGGATGTCTGCCAGAGGGACTTGAAATCAGGCAGAATATACACGATTGAATGGGATTGTGAAGCAGCAGACTGTTCTTTATGACGCAAAGTTGGCAAAGAGAACTTAAAAGAAGTCGAAGGGCATATGTTGGACGAGGCTATAGACAGAATAGCTATGAGAAAGGCAAAAACATTGGGAAGCACATACACGAAAAGATGCTGATGACTTTGATATCAAGAATCATCGCCGCATTCATCGCATGGATTTGAAGATGGAGTCATGGTGGGTTGGTCCCCACATCGGGGTAGAATCATTAACAAGGGAAAAGTCAAGCTACAGAATGTATCGACTGACAAAATACTCAGAAACACCTACAATTTCAGTAACCTAAAAGTTTACAGCAATAAGCATAGTTCTTAACCCGATCAGTGTTCCGATGATTCTGTTTAAGGTACTGTCAATGGGAGTGGGAGCCTACAACAAAAGGAACAAGAGAGCACAGGTGAATAAATTGACATAATAGAGATACAACTTGTCTCAAAACAAATGCAGATTAGGACTTTTAAACTCAAAAAAAAAAAAAAAAAAAAAAAAAAAAGAAGAAAGCGTCTTGGCACAGCCCTTGGCCTTACTTTTGACAAGTTTGTATATTATGGACACACTCAAGACATTGAACAACTGAGACTTGCATACTAAAGGTAAAGGGGGGGGGTGATTACTTCAGGGCCATAAGCTAATTTGTTACAGGAACAGAGGACAACCACATCCTCCTCAGAGATAAAGTAATTCAATACATGAACACTGGTTCTACAAAACAAATACATGGCTTATAGAATCAAAATATGGAATGGGTTGGCTGAGGAAACCAACATTCTATCAACATTAAAATTCTAATACAAATGCAAGACTAGACATAAATCAATGATAAGCGTAGGACGTAATAATAATCTGTATAGAAGGAGTAGTGTCTTTAAATGTTAAGATATGAATCCTAAGTGTTCGAACGTGTTTGAAAAGCAACAAACACAAGGACTCTCAAATTATTGTTTTAAAATAATCATGTAGTGCTTGATTAAGTTAATTTTAATTTAAAAAAAAAAGAAAGAAAAACACTGACTCCAATATATTTGCATAGACTGTAACTTTTGGTCATGAATTGTAGAAATTATGTCAGATTTCATATTTTAAAAACGAGCCAACGACATCATTCATTTCAAATAAAATGTAATGCTGCTTTCATTCATCAAAAATATGTTATTATTTTATTTTAATTAAAACACATTTTGCTACTTAAAAAGAGTTTTATTGGTCTGAAAAACAAAAACATGAAGAGAAAATCTACAAATTTGATTCGTCAATTGTTTACTATATATCCTCATGTTGTCAATGGGGTATATTCTGGCCTGAGGGGGTATATTCTGGCCTAGGCCAGCTTGACCCCGGGGGTATATTCTGGTCAGGGGTTTAATCTGGCCTGTTACACCGGCAACCTGATATTCTACTGACCGCTTTTGAGTTCAATGTATGTGAAAAAAACAAACAAAGTAAAACAGTTTTTGACACATATTTTTGTACTGCTATCGCTCAGATAAAAACATCAATAAAGTATTTCTGTATTAAAATCAATAGTTAATTATTTTTGGTACTGCAACTTTTTAATAGATGAGAAAGTCTTAGAGAGAACTTATTTTCCTTAAGAAATATTTTCTGGCAAAATTTTTTTAGCACATCTCCAAAGTTAGTTTTGCGCCACAAGTCTGCCTCAATCATCAGAGATAAGGAATGAAGCCACGTTTGTGTCACTTTGGATCTACTATATAATCTCTCACTACTGTCATCTTACTTTGCTCTCAATGACTCTTTAGATATCACCGCAGCTAAGTTTTTTTTTTTTAAATTTCTTTATATTCGTTTTATTTGTGTGTTGTTGGTTTTTCTTTGGGGGAAAGCTCTTTGCCGAAACGTTTGCTGTTTCCCCGTTTTCTATTTACTAATTTATAAACATGATTGCAGTCTCATCTACATTTTTTTCTCTGCATATTAATGTGCACTATTTATGATAAAACACCTTGTTCATGATTATCATCTAACGTACCACAACCATATCATAAATAAGTCACCCCAATCATAGCACACTCAAAATTCGAAGAAAGAAAACCTCTGTTGTCTAAAGGTTAAGTAATGTGTGATTCAATATTGCATTTGTGATATGATAATGCTTTGTCGATTTCATGGGGATACCGGGCAATATACACATTTTTCCCAAGGACGTATTGTGCATCCCTAACGCTAGTTTCCCTAAGAACGCGCCTTGTTTAACTAATGGTTAATCGAGGCCTGAGCTAGGTCAAGTCTGAGTTAGTTGTAAATTAGTCCAGTTTGACCAAGTTGTAACTTTTTTCATTCCGATTTAGTTCTTGTACCTTAGTCCAGTCTAACCTACTTCTGTTAGTTTAGTCCAGTCGCACCTATTGTAACTTTGTCCAGTCTGACGTAGTTATTGTAGCTTAGTCCAGTCTGAGAAAGTACATATTTGTGAAGTTATTTACCCATTTTAGTCTACAGACACAGACATAGCTTGAAAAGACATACAACCTATGCCTAGTGTAGGCATGGAGTCAACAGACATACAAACTATGCCGAGTGATGGCATGAAATCAACAGATGTACAACCTATGCCGAGTGCAGGTTTAAACCTACAACCTATCAACACCCCCTTAATATCAGCATCAGAAACAGGCGACGACTGGACGATGGCTGTCCTACTGGATAAAGGCTGTGACGTCAACCAGCGTTCTCAGAGCGGGGAGACTGCGCTTATCGTAGCTTCCAAGGCAGGTCACAAGAACATTGTGAGACACCTTCTGGCATCTGGGACCAGCGTCGATGACACTACCCCCAAAGGCTGGGCGACCCTGATGAGAGCAGCCTTTAATAGTGCTGGGAATTCTATTGACGCTCTTCTTCAGAGTGAGGTAGATGTCAATGTCCGACACATTGAAGGTCACAGTGCTCTAATGTATGCAGCAATGAAAGGCCACAGAGACGTGGTGAAACGTCTTCTTGAAAGTCATGCAAGTGTATTTGATAAGACAGAAGTAGGCAGGACCGCGCTGCTGGGAGCTTCATTGAATGGCCATGTTGATATTGTTAAACTCCTTCTAGATAGTGGTGCTCGGGTCAACGAAAAAGAACAAAGTGGATTTACGTCACTGATGATGGCTGCCATGTACAACCACGCTAGAATTGTTGAGCTGCTCATCAATAAACAATCTAACATCAATGAGAAAAACAATGATGGTGATACTGCTTTGATGTTAGCTACCATCAACAACCATCTCAATATTGTTAAATTGCTGGTAGCAAAGGGAGCCAATGTGAATGAGAAGGACATCAAGGGTCAGACATCTCTGATGAAAGCAATCAGAGCGGGAGGCAACGAGATTTTAGACTTTCTCATACAAAATAATGGGGATGTTAATGAGAAGACATGTGACGGGTAGACCGCCCTTATGTTCGCCTCGGGGAATGGCCATGAAAGATCTGTGGACATTCTGGCTAGACATGGGTCAAATGTTAATGGCAAAACAGATACAGGTATGACGTCACTGATGTTGGCTGCCAAGAACAACCACGCTAGAACCGTTGAGTTGCTTGTCAATAAACAGGCGAACATCAATGAGAAAAACAGATATGGTGACACTGCCTTGATGTTGGCCACAATCAAGAATCATCTCAACATTGTTGAGTTCCTGGTAGCAAAGGGCGCCAGTGTCAATGTGAAGGATGGCCAAGATCAGACAGCTTTGATGAAAGCAGCCAAGAAGGGATACACTGGTATTTCAGACCTTATTATACAAAATGATGGGGATGTTAACGAGAAGACACTTGACGGGTGGACCGCCCTCATGTTTGCCTCGGTCAATGGCCATGACAGAACTGTAGAGTTACTGGCTGGTCATGGAGCAAATGTCAATGATAAGACATACACAGGTATGACGGCACTCATGATGGCTGCCAAGAACAACCACGCTAGAACTGTTGAGTTGCTTATTCATAAACAGGCAAACATCAACGAGAAAAACTTTGATGGTGACACTGTCTTGATGCTTGCTGCCATCTTCAACAATCTCAACATTGTTGAGTTCCTGGTAGCAAAAGGAGCCAGTGTCAATGAGAAGGATGGCCAAGATCAGACGGCTTTGATGAAGGCAGCCAAGAAGGGATACAATGATATTTTAGACTTTCTTATACACAATAATGCTGACGTTAACGAGAAGACACTTGACGGATGGACCACCCTCATGTTTGCCTCGGTCAATGGCCATGACATAACTGTGGAGTTACTGGCTGGTCATGGGGCAAATGTCAATGAAAAGACATACATAGGTATGACGGCACTCATGATGGCTGCCATGAACAACCTTGCTAGAACTGTTGAGTTGCTCATAAATAAACAGGCAAACATCAATGAGAAAAACAGAGATGGTCACACTGCCTTGATGTTGGCCACCATCAACAACCATTTCAATATTGTCAAATTGCTTGTATCAAAGGGAGCAAGTGTAAAATGAGAAAGAAACCAGTGGCCGGAAAGCACTGATGCTAGCAGCCAGCGATTGCAGGAACGAGACAGTAGACTTTCTTATACAAACTAATGGGGACGTTAACGAGAAGACATGTGACTGGTGTACTGCCCTCGTGATAGCCTCGAACAAAGGCCATTAAAAATAGATCTGTGGAGTTTCTAATTGAACATGGAACAAACGATAAAAGTATGACGTCACTGATGCTTGCCAACATTAACCACCATCTCAACAATGTCAAGTTTCTTGTACAAAACAAAAGAGACGTTAACTAAAAGGCTTCTGAAGGGTGGGCCGCCCTCATGATAGCCTCTCTTTTTGCCATGAAAGAATTGTGGAGATTCTGGTTGGACATTGGGCAAATGTTAATGTTAAGACAGATACAGTTATAACGTCACTGATGCTTGCTTCCATGTGCAACAATCTTAACACTATTGAGTTGCTGGTAGCAAAGGGAGCTAGTGTCCATGACAAGGACACTGATGGGAGAACGGCTCTGATGCTAGCAGCCATGATGAACAGCGACGAGTATTTTGAGGCTTTTGAAAGTTTAATACAAGATTATGTTGCTAATGGTGAGAGTATTATAGAAAAGGTTGTTCATAAAGATAAGAAGGACAACGCCGAGCATATTTCAACACGGGGTTAACGTCAATGAAGTTTTCGTAGGCTGCCTAACCGCTCTCATTTTTGCATCGCAAATGGGCCACAAAGAAGTCGTCCAGCTGTTGATTGATAACAGGGCTCTGGTTAATAAAAGAACTGACCACGGCTGGAACGCTCTTATGTTTACTTCCCTCACAGGCTCTCAAGTCATTGTCTCAATTCTGATCCAAATTAAGTCGTCCGTTAATGAAAAGAGAAAATACGGACTTACGGCTCTGAAAATTGCGACTTTGAAGTGGACTTTTGGAATATTAAGAAGAATTAAAGATAATTTTAAAATAATATATTATTTAGAAAAAGCGTTAACTGCTGACATTAATAAAAAAAACCTTTTTAAGCTTTCAACTGAACACGGAGATGACGTGAAGAAGACTGATGATGACGGCTGGACGCCATTGATGTACGCAGTACTAAGTAAACACAGAGACATTGTGTCCTTGTTTGACGAAAAAGGAACCGATGTTACCGGAAGTGGAGGGGAATTTGATTGCAAGGGAAACGATGTTCCCGGGAGTGAAAGGTAAGTTGATGTCAAGGTAACCCATGTTTCCTGAAATGAAGGGAAATTATAACAAAAGACTCACATTACCTAAGTCTTGCAACGACAGCGGCAGCTGAGTATTGTATCTATGTTTATTTAAGTGAAGAGGACAGAGACACTTTCGAAAAACTAAAAGCTGCAATAGCGTAGAGATTTGATGATTCTGGCAAGCGAGCGTCTATGTATAACATTGAATCGAGCTGGGAGAAGATGGCAGTAGAGACACTGACCATTGAAGAATCCAGCCTGGAGGAGATGGCAGTAGAACCACTGACAATTGGAGAATCAAGACGGGAGGATGAGATTCCAATAACTACAACATTTGCAAATCAACGGGCCATGACACATCTTGACATTTTGCCTGACATGTCAACTCCATGTCCCATTCGCTTAGATAACAGCCTAGTGGACACTCATCTTATCTTATATTATATGTTACAGACGCTCCTTCTGTACAGAAGATTATTGCGTCCTACGTATTTCTATGGTTTGTGTTTAGTCCTGTATTCTTACAAGAGTTTTAAAAGATGATAAAGTGGTGGCTTTCCTGGTTTCTTCAGGCAACCCATTCCACGCCCGAATACCGGACGGAAAGAAAGAAAACTTGTATGTGTTTGTTACCTGGACATGCAATGTGACACGGGTCACTCGGTCTGTCTCCTCAGACCAAAATCATACGGGTTTAGAAGGCGCCAGTCAAATTGCTTGGGCAAACGCATCGTCCAAATGTCAAATGCTGTGTCATCAAGAAGGGGAGGACAACCAAAATGGAGCAAGAGAAGTGTGGCAGCACGTTCCGTTCATGCTTGGGACAAATTCCTGCTGTGCGACTTGGGAACTCATAAAAGACAAGATAAACAAATTGCAGACACTACTTCGATACCAGAAGTCCACAAGGGCGGGGGATGTCTGATGGCTATGATTGCTTAAAACAGATGAGACGAAATTGTTTGGTTTAAGTGTGTATGTAAAGTACAAATATTTTCATTTTATAATTTATATAACTATGTCGAAGTGTGTAACAGGCTTGTTTTTAGGAGGATGTGGTTAAATTTTATTTTGTTTTGCGTGTCAATTTTTGAATTATTACGATGATGATGAAATAAGGTTGGAACGGTTGTAAAAATGTAAGCACATTTTTTTTTAAAAGTTCATTTGTGTATGTAAAATTATAAATGTTTTATGAGCAGGTATATGTTACAATCGGCCGATGAAGATGCTGCCGATGTGAAACCATTTTTGTTTGGTTAAGATTTGTGCATGTCTTAAAGGTATAATGAGCCGATTGATGAAAATGAAAATTGAGGGCAATTCTATGTATGATATAAATGAGGTACAACTTGACGAAGGTGGGGTATTATTAACTTTGCTTTTTATGGTCTGTTTATAACTAAGTCATGATGTACATATGTTTAATTGTCTTTTAAGTAGAAATATGATTAAGATTCTTTACCATGTGCATCTTTGTGCTTTGTTGTTTTATTTTTTCCACTGAGAGGTTCAATGTTACTTTTGTCATGCGCCTTCTGCCGACTAAGGCGAGTGACTTGAAATTGGAGAAGGATAAATTGATTTTATTTTGTTTTGCTATCATATGTTGTTACATGTACAATGATAATGATGCATTGCCTAAATTGCCTGTTTGTTTTAATGCTGTCACTGGAAAATTTGAGCACGAAGAATTGCTTAGAAATGTTTTACTGTCTTATGCTATTATTTGATTTATGATGAAGAATTTACTAATTATGTTTTGTTTATGTAATATTAGTACACGAACAAGGATACTGATGAGATTACTTGTTTTGCTTTGTTTTGTCTAATGCTAGTATCTGATTTATTATGATGAATTGACAAATTGTGTTTTATTTGTGTAATGCTAGTACACGAGCAAGGTTAATGATGAAATGACTTGTTGTGCTTGGTCTTGGTTTGTCTTATGCTTTTAACTCCTGATGAGGAAATTACTATTTGTGCTTGGTTTTTTCTTTTGCTTTTAGACCGAGTAATTATGATGATGACATTACTATTTTAGCTTTTTTTTTTATATTATTAGATTATGATGATGATATAACTATGTGGTTTTTTTTATCGTCAGATGACATTTTCTGACTTTACCAGTGTCTGTCAATTTCATAGGGAATTAGATAGATGTACTTAGTTGAGTACGGACTTGGAAATTCTTTGAGAAATATATGTATTTTTATGATTTATGTGTCGCATGCATCATTTGCATGTATTTTCAAAAGTGTACGAAATTTTTATCCATTATATGTTTTACATGTCACTTTAGTAACATTTTCCTGGCTTATGTTTTGTAAGGTTGCTTGCTATGATGTTGATAAATTGACCATGTGACATGGACTTGACTGACACACGTTTATTGGGTTGAGACGGTACAGCTTGGTAGGCATGGAGTCATGTAGGAATGGTGAGGGCAATATTGTCTTGGCTGGAAACATAATAGACTCGCGGTGTATTTGTTTCCAAATGTTGTGCCAGAGGGTCTTAGTCACTCGAAGCCAATATAAACAAACATATACTGATATGGTTCTTAATGTCGAGGGCGACATAGGTTTTGTAGATAAGGAGAGTGTGTCGTAAATTTAGGGCTGTTAGGGTTCTAGAGAATGTTTGATCCCTTGAGGTGCCGCTGGACTAACGGACGAGTCCAGAGGGCCAGAGGTGCAAAATGTTCAGATTTTACCTCACTTGAATTTGGAATCAAAGGACATGAAATCGTTTGAGATGAACAGAGCCGACAATTAAGAGAGGGTCGAGCAGCGAACGAGGAAAGGGGGGATTAGTGACCATGGGGGTTACGTCAAATCAACCCACCCCGTCTTATCTAGGGGAGGTACAAGATGATTGACAGTTGACTTTCGGACAATGGGAACAAGGGCGCGGAGTCTGACGAGTATTATAGGGAACGCACGGACGGACAGCGGGACGCAAACAGAGAGACTTCCACGGGGCACACAGAGACATACACAGATAGGGACAAGTGTTAGAGATAGGAACAAGTAGATAGAGTAACCATAGTTAGAGCATAGGGTTAGGAAATAAACATAAAATTTAGTTGTTCATGAGTCTTTGAGTTAGTGTTTGAATAATCAGTAACAAAGAGTGTGTACTGTGAGAAGAAATAGAGTGAAAGAACATGAGATAGTTAAACACGAGAACAACCTAAGTTCTCTACAATCCCAATGCATCGTAAACACCAGCAGTTGGGGACACGTGTTTAAACACAAATACAACACATTGTTTTCTGTGAAGGACTCACCGGCAACACCTAACTTAAACTTACCAAATCTTGTCACTGATTTATTTGATTCCTTTCACCGACGTAAGAACTCTCCTTTTTGTCGTGCTCTGCAAATTGCTTTTGAACATTGAAAACTGGCTCTAATCTGAGACCATTTCATCCCAATTTTTGTGTCAACCCCGCCCCATTCGTTACCCTTTTATCTTAATTTATCTTTTACAGACGCTCCTTCTGTACATAAGATTATTTGCGTCCTACGTTTATCTTTAGCTTGTGTCTAGTCCTGCACTCTTATTAGAGTTTTAAATGATGATAAAGTTTTGGTTTTCCTGGTTTCTTCAGGCAACCCGTTCCACGCCCGAATTCCGGACGGGTAGAAAGAAAAATTGTATGTGTTTGTTATTGCATACGAATAAGAAGATTTTGTTATCTTTATGTCTATCTTATCGTTGTAATAAGTTTTCTCTGTGTTGTATTTCTACATTAGAATTAATCGCTTTACGTAAAATTACTAATTTACTCTTGGTTATTCTATTCTCTAGTGTTTCAAGGTTTAATGATTTAACTAATGGCGTTACTCTCGTCAGCTTTGAACATAATGATCTTGCAGCTCGTTTTAAAAAAACAACTTCTAGTTTATTAATATTTTCTTCGGTGGATGAGTCCCATACAGAAGATGCATATTCTATTATAGGTCTCACTAGGGTGAGATAGCATTTTAGTTTTTTATCTTTATTTCATTTGTAAAAGCATCTTTTTAAAGATTTTTAAATAACTTTATTGACATCGGGATTCCAAGACAGTTTCTCATTTATTATGACTCCCAAGTTTTAATGGCAATCTTTATCCAAGTTAAAGTTTAACAAAAAATGAAATAACACTCCCAACGGTGACCTGCTATTAAGACAAGACAAATGCAGTGACAATCAGTGCTCCCACTAAAGTTCATTGGTTCGTGTGCAAAGAAAAAAAAAGTGTGCAAAGATTCCCAGCATCCATTGTTTGTGCAATATTTTGACAAATTTGCTGTGCGGTAATTCTAAACAGCCGCGAGGCACCGGTTTGATACCTGCGCCGCCGCACATGACCAGTGTGGAGAAAGTAAAAAAACCAACACAACCTCACCTTAAGCATATATCATTTCAGTCAGCACGCTGTGACTGGAGCTTAATATTAATAGGTGAATCTTATTAAAAATGCAACGTGAGAAATATTATAATGTGATGTAAATATCAATGAACATAGCATCGTATGACTATTACGGTAGTGTTTACCAGCGAAAACAAAAGCTGTAATACCTCACACCATGTCCGTGTTGAAATGTGATCGCGCATGTGGGCTCTCAGTTTATGCGGTTGAACGTCTATAAGTGAAAGAGTTCTGCTTGGTGTTTTTAAGCTTAAAAATATCAATAAATGTAACAAAGTATTGAAGTAAGCGACTAGAACTAAGTTTTTCGTATAGAACAAGCGCCCTTGATGTATAAGATGAATTCAGCAAGAAGGGGTTCCTTGACATCTCACTTTATAATCTACTTCCGTAAAGTTTTCTTCACGGTCGCTAAATATAGATAATCCTGATACTTATGTAATTTAGCGTGTTCATGTTGTTACAGTTATGTTCAATGAGGATGACTCACTGGTCGCAAAGGGCTACCCATCGAACGAGTGAATTCTGGGGGCTAAAAGGAAGAGGGGCATAGACTTGAATTTGTCAGGTCAAGTCAGTACCGGAGGTAGAAGGAAAAAGGTGAAATACGTCAATGTTTCAGGCCAAATCAGTACGGGGGGGGGGG
>MUZC01002154.1:318799-338304 GCA_002072015.1 Radix auricularia
GGGGGTAGAAGGAAGAGGGTGATAGACGTCAATGTTTCAGGCCAAGTCAGTACCTGGGGGGTAGAAGGAAGAGGGTGATAGACGTCAATATTTCAGGCCAAGTCAGTACCTGGGGGGTAGAAGGAAGAGGGTGATAGACGTCAATGTTTCAGGCCAATTCTGTACCTGGGGGTAGAAGGAAGAGGGTGATAGACGTCAAAGTTTCAGGCCAAGTCAGTACCTGGGGGGTAGAAGGAAGAGGGTGATAGACGTCAATGTTTCAGGCCAAGTCAGTACCTGGGGGTAGAAGGAAGAGGGTGATAGACGTCAAAATGTTTCAGGCCAAGTCAGTACCTGGGGGTAGAAGGAAGAGGGTGATAGACGTCAATGTTTCAGGCCAAGTCAGTACCTGGGGGCTAGAAGGAAGAGGGTGATAGACGTCAATGTTTCAGGCCAAGTCAGTACCTGGGGGTAGAAGGAAGAGGGTGATAGACGTCAATATTTCAGGCCAAGACACCTCAACTGTTCATATTTAAATGTTGTTCCAGTCCCTTGCTGTCTCCGGAAGGAACAAAGCAGCTCATGTATTGTGTTGTTGCTGCTATGAGGTGGGACTGAATGTGCTGGCCTGGTCGTTGTCCAGAACGGAGATGAACGGTCGAGTTTCCGTTTATGTTGGTAAATGTTCGATTATTTTAACACTCCACGCTACATTTACAGGAGGGGAAAAACTCACTCATTAAACTTCGTTTACAAAGGCTCTAAAGTTTTTATTCTGTTTGTATGTTCCATCCACTACCTTAAGATGACAAAATATGCAGCATTCTTGACATTGGTAGACATCTCAGACACCAGGATGCCTGTTGTGAATGGGCAACGTTCAAACTAATCTGATCATTGTGTTCTGACGCAATACAAACCAAAGGGCGTTAACTAACGTACTGGTGACTCGAGCTGAAAAAATAATTATCTCCCCTTAACTCTTCACTTCTGCTTGAAATTAACCCCCCTTCCTCTACCACGGAAATACGAACCTTGCCAATCAGAGACTCAGGGATTCTAGTAGCGGGTCACCATGAGTATTGTTCAGTTTTGTCATGGAGCATGAAATGTTTAGATAAAGATTATTTAAGGACTAGGTCAGGTCTAGAATAGGAACAGGAGAATTTCAGGACTAGGCTAGGAAAGGAGAGGAGAAGTTCAGAACAAAATTAGGGCTAGATCTGGACTCGATTAGAACTAGGTCTTGACTAGATAATGACTAGGTCAGGACTTGATCAGTTCTAGGTCAGGACAAGGTCAGAATCAAATCAAGACTAGGCCAGGACTAGATCAAGACTAGGCCAGGACTAGATCAAGACTAGGCCAGGACTAGATCGAGACTAGGCCAGGACTAGATCAAGACTAGGCCAGGACTAGATAAAGACTAGGCCATGACTACATCAAGACTAGACCAGGACTAGATCAAGACTAGGCCAGGACTAGATCAAGACTAGGCCAGGACTAGATCAAGATTAGGCGATGACTAAATCAAGACTAGGCCAGGACTAGATCAAGATTAGGCCATGACTAGATCAAGACTAGGCCAGGACTAGATCAAGATTAGGCCAGGACTAGATCAAGGCTAGGCCTGGACTAGATCAAGGCTAGGCCAGGACTAGATTAATACAAGATCAGGACTCGGTCAGAACCAATGTTCTAAAGCTGCTCGCAATAACCAACGAATCTTAGAGGTAACATTTGTCAGTGCCTGGTCAGGAATATTCGGCAAGAGCAGTTGTGTAGCGAAGGGGGCCAAGGGGTGCAAATGTCCCGGGCGGCATTTTGCAAGGGTTGGCTAATTCCTGGTATTTAACTAGTTCATAACAAAAAAAATGTCGAGATTTTTATCGAATAGAAATAAAAACCAAAGAAGAGATTAATAACAGATATAAAGGAATTATCCTTAGGTATTTAAACGTTTGAACCGTCAAAAATTCAAATTACTTATGGGATATAAATTCTTCTGATACTAATGGTACTGTACTGAAAAGTAGTTAAGTAGCATGAACACTTAACATTGAAGTTGTGGTAGCTGAAATGATAATAAAAATTTGACAACCGCTCGTGTTGTAAAAGAAAAACTTACTATAAATAAAACATGAGTCGATCGAAATCTCGGAGCGGTACATTGTGTGTAAGTTGGGGGTGCGGGGGGGGGGGNAATTCCTCGTTAATTAGATTCAAAAATGAAAAGAATTAAAATAAAGGTTAACCAAAGAAAATAAAAGCTAAGAAAAAAACTTAAAGAAATAAGGAAACTGTATTATTATATTCGTGAACGTTTCGAACTCCCTTCCGACTTTAACGTATTCTTATACTAGTGATGTGGAAAAACGATGGGGACTTAATTAGTGTAAGAATATGGCAATATGGTTCTGGTATATATAATTGGTACTTGTTTGATTTTAACTTAATTAAACTGCGGAAAATATTTGTTGACGCACTTTCGTAGTTTATTTGGCCAAAGCATTATGATTTTTATTTTCTTTATTTTGATTTAAAGCATCTAAAAATAAAGATAAAATAGCTTATTAAATGAAATTAAAACTTTGCACGCATATATCCAAATGTAAGCAACCATGAACAAGGGATCAACTTTTCCAAAGGTTTTTATTATTATTATTAATTTTTATTTTAAAATCATAAATGTAGTTTTAAAAAAAGAAATTACAAAGATCAACACTAAGATTTAGAAGAAAACAAAAACAAAGTGGAAAGGAGTTATTGTTAGAAATGGTTAGAATATTCAAATGACATTGTCAAACAAAGACTCCTCTTGTAGCACACCAGGCCATCTGCTGAAATTTGAAAATTTGCCTTCAAATTACAGTACTCAAATGACATTGTCAAACAAAGACTATTTGACCCCATGGGTTAAAAAAAAACAGTTGATTTATTAAAGTTTATTTAGAAATTCTGGCTTTAAGTTACCTTGATATAATTCATTTGAACATTCCTTACTAATTTCTTATACAATACAAGGTTTTAAAAATAGCTTCTCTAAAATTAAGTTAATGAGAAATTAATTTCGATCAAATACGTTTACACCAGAATTGCCAATTCTATTTCTGTTTTAATATTGGTCATTTAACATGACAAGGCTGAAAACTTTGATGCATGAAAGATAGTGCCATCAGGAAATACAGTAAATTTCATTTTTATTAAAGAAATATATCTCTAACATAAACATTTATAGTGTCATTATTACTTTTTAATAACAACTATCTTTACATTGCAGCGTTAAAATATTTTTCGGGAGGGGGCGGCAAATTTTTGTTCTGCCCAGTGGAGTCACATACCCACGCTACGCCACTGGACCGGAGTGAAGACATGTGTCATCTTGTGAGCATTTTTAAAGACACTCTTTAATATTTAATCAACGAAGCGTAACACCCACATCCTGCCCTACACACAGAGGGAAATGACCTGTGACGTCAAAATTTGCTGTGTGCTGTAGCTACATATGTGTATAGGAAATCTCCAAATCGCTGGGGAATTCCCGAAACAATTTGGTAGGGATCGGGACACCTGGTAAATGGCTTCTATAATTCTGAAGAATTGCTAGCATTAGGATTTTATAACAGGAAGTGACAGGGTGGGGGGATTTCAAATGGGTGAAATGGTTTGACCTATTGGGGATTAAATTGGTTGGGGGATGTCTTGGATACAAAACGGCTGGTACACTCCTGAAAAACTATAGACTGAATCACAGCAGACCGACAAAACTTTGCGACTCAAACACATTGGTGTTGGTGTGCGCCCATCTTACTCTATTTACTTATACTTATTTTTGTCGGCTTGGGAATGTGGATATATTTTTCACATTTCTAAACTCCAAACCTTGGGATTTACTTAGGAACTAGAGCGAAAACCTTGTTACACAGGAAGACAACGCGATTAAGTACCACGGCGCATTGAATGAGTTAACCGGCTGCCCCACTTTCTGTGTGACAAGGATGTTCAACAGTTATCGTTGGTGTGGCTTCAAGTGGACCCATACAAGTAAAGTTGTCTTTCATTATCTTTTCTTTGTTAGTGTATGATGCCATGTTTATAATGTTAACACTACGTGTTATACGGTTGAGTGTTTCTTTAACTGATATAGCAGATTTTAATTATAGAATATCACAAATGAGTGTGAAAGGAGAATCAATAATATTTCTTTTGTGTACACATTCTCAATGAAATTTAATAGCTCATAGTACGGTAATATTGCAGATGTAGTTGTTTTTTTTAAGGTGTAGAATATAAGTCCCATTGATTTGTTTTAAAAAATTCAACAGTGCAAACAAATAATTTGCGGTGTTTCTTCTTTTTATATGATGTTTTAGCAGAGAAATATAAAAAAAAATTATCAGTCAGACATACAACACTCATATTCAGACATACAACACTCATATTCAGACATACAACACTCATATTCAGACATACAACACTCATATTCAGACATGCAACACTAATATTTAGACAGACAACACTCACTGCTAGAAATACAACACGCATATGCATACATACATCACTAACGGTCAGACACTCAACACTCACAGCCAGATAAGGAACTCTCACAGCTAGACATACAACACTCACAGACTGACATTCTACTCTCTTTGCAAGATATGGAACCCTCACAGCCAGATATTCAACACTTACACTCAGACATACAACACTCACAACTAGACATACAACACTCACAGTCAGACATACAACACTCATAACCAGACATACAACACTCACAGTCAGACATACAACACTCACAGTCAGACATGCAACACTCACAACCAGACATACAACACTCACAGACAGACATACAACACTTACAACCAGACACACAACCCTCACAGCCAGACATACAACCCTCACAACCAGACATAAAACACTCGCAGTCAGACATACAACACTCACAGCCAGATATTCAACACTCACAGTCAGACATACAGCACTCACAGTCAGACATACAACATTCACAGTCAGACATACTACTCTCATTGCCAGATATGTAACCCTCACAGCCAGATATTGAACACTCACAATCAGACATACGACCTTCACAGTCAGACATACACCATTCACAGTCAGATAAACTACTCTCATTGCCAGATATGGAACCCTCACAGCCAGACATTCAACATTCACAGCCAGGTATACAACACCCACAGTTAGATATACATCACTCACTCTCAGACATACTACTCTCATTGCCAGATATGTAACACTCACAGCCAAATATTCAACATATACAGTCAGGTATATAACCCTCACAGTCAGGTATACACCACTCACAACCAGACATACAACCCTTACAGAAAGACATACAACTCTCAAAGCCAGACATACAACACTCGCAGTCAGACATACAACCCTTACAGTCAGGCTATGACGGATTAAGGGGGGGGGCTGAACGGGCTAAAGCAACGGGCCCCCGACGGTTTAGGGGCCCCCAAACTTTTGATATTTTATAATAAAAGTGTACAAATGTTTGCACGAACCCTTGGAAATATAATAAATATAATAAATTAAAAAATAGTATCTCTACAACTGGATATAGTTGCCTCCCTTAGAGAACATAGTTTAAATTGTTGTTTATATTTTAAAAATTTCTCCGTTGTGACGAGCTCCGCTGACCGTGTGGAGAGAGTAATGCCTTGTGATGCCAGCGGTACCGGGTTCGATTCCCAGCAGTGGAATTAAAAGTTTTTGTTTTCACACTCAATTGTAACATAGCGGCAAACACTTCAAACAGATACTTCTTCGTGTTCGTTTTTTTTCATTATTAATATTTAGTTACAGTCTTATATTAGCTGTTAACAATCATTTTAAGGGACTCTGGCTGGATAGGGCCCCCGTTTGATTGCAGCCCGGGGCCCCGTGCAGTCTTAATCCGCCCCTGCAGTCAGGTATACAACCCTCACAGTCAGGTATACAACCCTCACAGTCAGGTAAACAACACTCACAGCAAGATGACGTCATCAACGATGAATCCAACTTTAGTCAATTAATGTTAGCATCAGCTATAAGCAATGATGATTTCTGTGCCAACGTATTAGGTGACGGGTCGATGTAAACGAAAAAACGCAGAGCAGTCTAACAGCACTCTCTTTAGCCGTTCGTTACGGGCATAAACACATTGTGGAACGCCATCTTTCATTTGGGGCAAAAGTCTAATTGGTGTACTACGGAAGGACAATTTCGAAGGATGGTGTCTACAGCGACAAGCAAGATATGGTTGACCGTATCATTAAGAGTGGGGCAAATGTCTACCAAAATAATGATGATGATATCAGTGCTTTGACCTGGGCAGCTATTCACGGACGAACCAAAGTGGCGAAACTTTTGATTGATGAAGGGGTTGACACGAAGCAAAAAACCACAGTGGAAACATGGCTTTGATAATTACAACCTGCACTGGCAATGTTGACATAATAGCGCTACTCCTCCAGAGAGGGGCAAAAGTCAATGTGACTTCAAACTCCTCTTATGCACTTTGTTATGCCTTGGTCCAGTGTGACCTTGTTATGCCTTAGTCCAGTGTGACCTTGTTATGACTCAGTCCAGTCTGACATTGTTATGACTTAGTCCAGTCTGACATTGTTATGACTTAGTCCAGTATGACATTCTTATGACTTAGTCGAGTCCGACCTTGTCATGACTTTATCCAGTCTGGTCTTGTTGTTGCTAGTGCACAGTAACTTTTTTGTTAGATAATCCAGTATGACCTAGTTGATCTTACAATTTTTTTATTACTTCAAATGCGTAAAATAAAATTATCAACTTTACTTTGTCTACAGACAGGCAAAGAGTATAAAGACGGCCAACCTGTGCCGAGTTTAGGCATGGAGTCAACAAACGTACAACCTCTTCACAGTGCAGGTTTAAACCTACAACATATTAACACCACCTTGATATCAGCAGCAGAGGCAGGGGACGACGGGGCGGTGGCTACCATCCTGGCTGAGGGTTGTGACGTCAACCAGCGTTCCCAAAATGAGAAGACTGTGCTTATGGTAGCTTCATTGAAAGGGCACAAGAACATAGTTCAACAACTTATGGCAGCGGGGGCCAATGTCAATGAAAGCACCCCTGAGGGTTTCACGGTCCTGATGTTAGCTGCATTAAATGGTTGTTGTGATATTGTTGACGTTCTTCTTCAGAGCGGTGTAGATGTCAACGTGCAAGCCGTGTCAGGTCACACTGCCTTGATGTTTGCTGCATTAAATGGTCATTGTGATATTGTTGACGTTCTTCTTCAGAGCGGTGTAGATGTCAACGTGCGAGACGAGTCAGGTTACAATGCTCTGATGTTTGCAGCAATGAACGGCCACAGAGACGTGGCCAAACTTCTTATTGAAAGTCATGCAAGTGTGTTTGATAAGATAGACGAAGGCAGGACCGCACTGATGGAAGCTTCATTCCACGGTCATGTTAATACTGTAGAACTCCTCATTGAAAGCGGTGCTCAGGTCAACGAAAAAGAACAAAAAGGATTTACTTCCCTGATGATGGCTGCCATCAATAACCACGCTAGAATTGTTGAGTTGCTCATTAACAGACAGGTGAACATCAATGAGAAAAATAACGATGGTCACACTGCCTTGATGTTAGTCAGCTGCATCAATAATCTCGAAATTGTCAAGCTGCTGGTAGCAAATGGGGCCAGTGTAAATGAGAAGTTAACCACTGGCCATACGACTCTGATGACAGCAGCTTTAGACAACAACAACGAGATTTTAGAATTTCTTATACAAAATAAAGGGGACGTTAACGAGAAGATATTTGACGGGTGGACCGCCCTCATGTTTGCCTCGGACAATGGCCATGAAAGCACTTTGGAGTTTCTGGTTCAGCATGGGGCAAATGTCAATGACAAGACAGACGAAGGTATGACGTCACTGATGATGGCTGCCAGGAACAACCACGCTAGAATAGTTGAGTTACTCATCAATAAACAGGCGAATATCAATGAGAAAAACATTTATGGTAACACTGCCTTGATGTTGGCTACCATCAACAACCATCTCAACATTGTCAAGTTACTGGTAGCAAAGGGAGCCAGTGTCCGAGAGAAGGACAGCAAAGGTCAGACGGCACTAATCCTAGCTGCCATTGATGGAAATAACGAGATTTTAGACTTACTTACACAAAATAAAGGAGACGTTAACGAGAAGACATGTAATGGGTGGACCGCCCTAATGATAGCTTCGTTTAATGGCCATGAAAGATCTGTGGAGATTCTGGCTGAACATGGGGCACATGTCAATGATAAAACAGATACAGGTATTACGTCATTGATGATGGCTGCCAGTAAGAACCACGCTGGAACCGTTGAGTTTCTCATCAATAAACAGGCGAACATCAATGAGAAAAACAACGATGGTCAAACTGCCTTGATGTATGCCACCACCAACAACAATCTCAACATTGTCAAGTTGCTGGTAGCAAAGGGAGCCAGTGTCCATGAGAAGGACGCCAATGGTCAGACAGCTCTCATGAAAGCAGTTAAGGTGGCAAGCAATGAGATTTTATACTTTCTTATACAAAATAAAGTAGACGTTAACGAGAAGGCATTTGATGGGTGTACCGCCCTAATGATAGCCTCTTTGAATGGAAATGAAAGATCTGTGGAGTTTCTGGTTGGAAATGGGGCAAATGTCAATGATAAGACTAATACAGGTATGACGTCATTGATGGTGGCTGCCAAGAACAACCATCTCAACATTGTAAAGTTTCTGGTAGCAAAGGGAGCCTATGTCCATGAGAAAGGCGCCAATGGCCAGACGGCACTGATGATAGCATCCAGTGATGGCAGGAACGATATAGTAGACTTTCTTATACAAGAAAAAGGAGACGTTAACGAGAAGACACCTGACGGATGGAGAGCCCTCATGTTAGCCTCAATAAATGGCCATGATAGAACTGTGGAAATTCTGGCTGAACAAGGCGCTAATGTTAATGATACGACAGATACAGGTGTGACGTCACTGATGATGGCTGCCATGAAAAACCACGCTGGAATCGTTGAGTTACTCATCAATAAACAGGCAAAAATCAATGCCAAAAACATCAATGGTTACACTGCCTTGATGTTGGCCACTATGAACAACAATCTCAACATTGTTGAGTTGCTGGTATCAAAGGGAGCCAGTGTCAATGAGAAATATGACTATGGCGCGACGGCCATAATTTTAGCAGCCATGGTGGGTAGCACCGAGATAGTAGACTTTCTTATACAAAATAAAGGAGACGTTAACGAGAAGACACGTGACGGGTGGAACGCCCTCATGATAGCCTCGGTTATTGGCCATGAAACAATTGTGGAGTTACTGGCTGGACATGGGGCAAATATCAATGATAAGACAGATACAGGTATAACGCCACTGATGCTTGCTGCCATGTTCAACCATCTTAACATTGTTGAGTTGCTGGTAGCAAAGGGAGCTAATGTCCTTGACATGGACGCCGACGGGAGAACGGCTCTGATGATAGCAGCCATGATGAACAGCGACAAGATTTTACAGCTTTTAGAAAGTTTAAAACGAGATAATGTTGCTAATAGTGAGAGTATTAGAGAAAAGGTAGCCAATGGTGAGAGTATTATAGAAAAGTTAGCTAATGGTCAGAGTATTATAGAAAAGGTTGCCAATGGTGAGAGTATTATAGAAAAGTTAGCTAATGGTGAGAGTATTATAGAAAAGGTAGCCAATGGTGAGAGTATTATAGAAACGTTAGCTAATGGTGAGAGTATTATAGAAACGTTAGCTAATGGTGAGAGTATTATAGAAAAGGTAGCTAACAAAGAGAAGAAGGACAACCCCGAGCAAACACCTTTGATAATAACATGTCTTAAGAGCATTGTGAGGCTTCTTATTGAAAAGGGGGCCAGCGTGAATGAGAAAGACAAAAATGGGGTTACAGCTCTGATGATGGCATGTTATACCGGAGAGAAAGAGATAGTAGAACTTCTTATTGACAAAGGGGCGAACGTCGGTGATGAAGCGTGCAATGGTTGGACTGCACTTATGCATGCAGCGGCCAGAGGGCATGAGGAAATTGCAGTATTCTTGCTCAGATATCCTGAACTATATATTAATTGGACGGCTTTGATTTTAAAAAAATTAAGTGGTAACTTTGAGATCGTCTCTCTGCTCATTGACAAAGGGGCTGATGTCAAAGTCAAAGACCATCACGGTGGAACAGCTTTGTCGTGGGGCTGTCTGACAGGCCAGAAAAAGATTGTCCAACTTCTGTTAGAGAAGGGATTAGATGTCAATGAAAAGGACAACAAAGGAAACACGAGTCTGTCGTTTGCCTGCATAGGCGGAAACGAGGAAGTTGTTGAGGTTCTAATTCAACACGGGGTTAACATCAATGAAGTTTTCGTTGGCGACCTAACCGCCCTAATGTTAGCTTCCCAAATGGGCCACAAAGAAGTCGTCCAGCTGCTGATTGATAACGGTGCCCAGGTTAATGAAAGAACTGACCAGGACTGGAACGCTCTTATGTTTGCAGCACTTACAGGAACTAAAGACATTGTCTCAATTCTTATAGAAAATAAGGCGTCTGTTAATGAAAAGGCAAAATATGGACTAACGGCACTGAGTATTGTGACTTTGAAGTGGAATTTTAATATTTTTACAATATTTAAAGGATATAATGATACAGATAATTTCTTCTTTAGCAAAGCGTTAACTTCGGACATTAATAAAAACCTCGAGATTGTTAAACTTTTTATTGAAAATGGAGCAGACGTGAATGAGACAGATGATGACGGCTGGACGCCATTGATGTTCTCAGTACTAAGTAAACATAGAGACATTGTGTCACTGTTTGAGGACGAGGGAACCAATGTTCCCGGGAGTGAAGGGGAAGTTGGTGACAAGGGAACAAATTTTCCCGGGAGTGGAGGAGAAGTTGGTGACAAGGGAACCAATGTTCCCGGGAGTGAAGGGGAAGTTGGTGACGAGGGAACCAATGTTCCCGGGAGTGGAGGGGAAGTCGGTGACAAAGGAACCAATGTTCCCGGGAGTGGAGGGGAACTTGATGACAAGGGAACCAATGTTTCCGGAAATAAATGGGAAGTGTATGCCAGAGAAGTTAAAACGAATGACCATTACATTAGTGGGACCATTGAGTACATTCTTGACCATGGAGCTGACTGCAACATGAAGGACAAAGATGGCTGGACAGCACTAATGATAGCATCTGAAGGAGGGGACACTCAGACCGTGGAGCTGTTGATTAAACACAAAGCGGAAGTGGATACACAAAATGTGATGGGGTGGACAGCACTGACCATAGCGTCCCAGTACGGACATCTCGAAGTCTGCGACTTGCTGGTCAGATCTGGATCACATGTCAATCAAAAGTTAAACGATGGCTGGACCAACCTCATTATAGCTGTACTAAATGGACAATGTGACGTTGTTAAACTTCTCATTGAGAACGGAGCCGATGTTAATGAAAAGAACAAATTTCATTGGACAGCACTAATGTTGGCTGCAGAGAATGGTTACACTGATATCGTTCTGATGCTAATTGAAAATGGCGCAAAAGTCAATGAAAAGAACGCTTATAGTTGGACCGCCCTAATGAAAGCTTCTCAGCACGGGTTTTCAGATGTTCTAGAAGTTCTCATTGACCATGGAGCTGTTCTTTCAGACAGAAACATGGATGACCTCACGGCTCTGATGATCGCCACACGTCACGGCCACACCAGGGCCGTTGAAGGTCTCGTCAGAAACTCAGAGAATGTCGATGAAGCAAACAGATATGGCTTGACACCACTCATCATTGCCTCATATTTTGGTCATACACAAATAGCGGAGATGTTGATTCAGAAGGAAGAGAAAAGAGAAAGTAAAAATGAAAACTTTGATAACTTTTCCCGTAGTTTATACTTTGCAAAAAAAGATAATCACTTTAAAACTGTTGAGTTGTTTATGTCAATGGAAGAAAGATTTGATTTTACAAATAAAGATGGAGTGATGAATCTTGCAAAAGCGTTAGAACGTCGAGATTTTGATGCCGAAAAGATTCGCACAGTTCCCGAGTCCAGGCATGTTTTGGTCAGGAATGAGAGCATGTGTAAATATTATCAGAAATACAAACATTTCATACAAAAATTTTTAGCGCCCGTCCTCGCAACTCAATGCGTTTTGGCAGACGTCAGGAAGCATCGTCAAATAGGACCAGAAGCCCGCAGGAGACTGCGTCGACAAATATCTGGTGGCATCATGGGAACTCTGTCCTCTCTCTTTGTGTAAGTGTCTCGTGTTAGAATAATAAGGAAAGTAATTATAATTTGAAAGTAAAACGAAGTTAATGATTATTGGTAAAAGAACTGTGCTAATTATTGTAAAGCATTATCTGATCAAATTAATCATCATTATTGTAAAGCATTATCTGATCAAATTAATCATCAATATTATAAAGCTTTTTCTTATCAAATTAATAATCATTATTATAAAGCATTATCTTAATCATCAATATTGGAAAGGATTATCTTATCAAATGAATCATCATCATTGCCATGTAATTCGTCAGAGATTCCCTGTCTTCCTACCAACTGCTACCACACACAGATGACATCAGTGAATCTCTACAAGCTATCAATACACTTGGTGTCGGCTCTTTAACTTTAAGAACTGAGGCACAATTGAAGTAAGTGTTGCATGAGTACTAAGACATATATTTCAATAAGTGTTAAAAAAACACACAACATGTAAATAATCTTTAGCATTAAAGAGTGCATTGATATGAACATCCTAATACGGTGAATTATTCATAGCATAATTTTTCTTACTTTAAATACATGTCTAAAATGTTTTTACCCTTCACTGGAGTGTTGGGCAAACTATTGCTTGCAGGTCAAATACTATACCGCCCGTCAGAGTATATACTATACCGCCCGTCAGAGTATATACTATACCGCCCATCAGAGTATATACTATACCGCCCGTCAGAGTATATACTATACCGCCCGTCAGAGTATACTATACCACCCGTCAGAGTATATACTTTACCGCCCGTCAGAGTATACTATACCACCTGTCAGAGTATATACTATACCGCCCGTCAGAGTATACTATACCGCCCGTCAGAGTATATACTATACCGCCAGTCAGAGTATATACTATACCGCCCGTCAGAGTATATACTATACCGCCCGTCAGAGTATACTATACCGCCTGTCAGAGTATATACTATACCGCCCGTCAGAGTATACTATACCGCCTGTCAGAGTATATACTATACCGCCCGTCAGAGAATACTATACCGCCCGTCAGAGTAAACTATACCACCTGTCAGAGTGTACTATACGGTTCGTCAGAGTTTACTATACCGCCCGTCAAAATATACTATACCACCCGTCATAGTATACTATACCGTCCGTCAGATTTACTATACGGCCCGTCAGAGTATACTATACCACCCGTCTGAGTATACTAAGCCTCCGTTTGTGATAATATGTAGATATTACTTTTCTTTGTTTCGAATGTTTTCAATATTAAATAAATATATAAGAGTATTAGATTTGAATATAAGCAAACTGAAAAACATCTGGCAAAGCAAGAAGCTCTCCCTAAGATCAAAGATTCGACTAATGCGCTCTCTGGCGATGTCAGTCTTCCTTTATGGTTGTGAGGCCTGGACGCTCACCGCAGACCTCCAAAAAAGAATGAGTGCGCTTGAGATGAGATGTTTTCGAAAGGTATTAAACATCTCCTACACGGCGCACATCACGAACGAAGCGGTCCGCGACAAAATAAGTGCTGTCATTGGCCCTTACGAGGACCTTCTCACCTCAATTAAAAAGAGGAAACTACGATGGTACGGACACGTGTCAAGATCTGGAGGTCTCTCAAAGACGATATTGCAAGGCACAGTCCAGGGAAAAAGGAAAAGAGGCAGACCAAGGAAGAGTTGGGAGGACAACATCAAAGAGTGGACCGGCCTTTCATTTAGCGATTCCCAGAAGGCAGCTCAGAACCGTGACACTTGGCATGAGTTAGTGCGCAGCTCAAAATGGTGCCCCAACGACCCAGCGTCGGGTTAAGGGATAGTTCAAGTTCAAGTTCAAAATAAGGATATTAAATCACTTTTACCGCTGTAGAATTGATTAGTGTTCATTAGTCATTCATTGATAAAATCCCTAATCGAAAGTGCATTTCAGTTAAACTTAAAGTGGCTTTTCTTTACGATTAAAATTTTTTGACGGTTTTGTAAATATTGCAATTTAAAAAGAAAATATACGTCGATTTAACAATGAGTGCTTCAAAGAAAAGAATGACAAAGGACTGCTAAATACTGTTTCATGAGCGTTGGGAACAAAGCAGTATGTTTACTGTGTGGTTAGTGTGTGAGCGTCTTTACGGAGCCCAACTTATGAAAACACGAACAAATGAAACATTATAATTTCATGCACAGCTTAACGAACGGAGAGAAACGGAGAAAATGCGAATTATTTGTTAATAATTCAAAGGAGAAACATAGTTTTTTCATCAAAAAAAGTCTTTTATACAACTTTGTGCAACCGATGCCAGTTGTTTACTGTCCCTTAATGTATGAAAGAGGATCAAGCCCTTTTCCTACAGAGAGTTCATCAAGGTATGCCTGTTTGGGAGCTTACCAAATGATTACTTAGCGTTGAGCCACTCAAAGACATAGCTACTGACCAGGATTTATTCAATGCTGGTGAGGTGCAGCTGACAACATTGGTCATCCCGTGACTACATTCAACGCTCCACCAACAGTTTCATGCACTGTACAATGACTTTTACTTGACTCATTTCTGAAACATTGTAAAATGTAGTCAAATAACAGCTTCCATTGATCAATATTTGGTAAGCGACCATTAGTAAAATAAGATTAAAAGACAGTTTTTTTATATTTTTTAAATTTTTTTTTTTAAAGTAAAAAAAAAAGTGGATGTTGTTGGGAGTGAGACAAAGCAAATAAAAGGTGGTACAGAAAATTAGAAAGCATAAAACAAAATGCTTTTAAATTTAAAAATAAAATATTTTTTTTTAAAGTGTTATCTTACATTTTTTTAGTGTAGTTGTACTTATTTAGCTTTAATGCATGCAAAGTTTTTAAACATCTTATTATTTTAATAAAGTTAAGATTTCTAAAGTAATTCCGTAATGTTTTGTGGCACCCTTTCTCCTCCCGTTTAAATTTCTCCGACACTTCGCCTCACTCGAAAGGAATCTTATCTTATCTTTTATGTTACAGACGCTCCTTCTGTACATAAGATTATTGCGTCCTACGTATTTCTATGGTTTGTGTTTAGTCCTGTATTCTTATTAGAGTTTTAAATGATGATAAAGTATTGTTTTTCCTGGTTTCTTCAGGCAACAATATCCACGCCCGAATACCGGACGGAAAGAAAGAAAACTTGTATGTGTTTGTTCTTGCATTATGGAATAAGAAAGGAGTTTTTATCTTTATGTCTATTTGAGGGTTGTATTAAGTTATCATTGTATTGTATTTCTAAATTAGAATTAATTGCCTTATGTATAATTACTAATTTACCCTTGTTCTTGTATCCTCTAGTGTTTCAAGGTTTAATGATTTAACTAATGGTGTTACTCTTGTCAGTTTTGAATATTCTCCACTAATGAATATGTCAGCTCTTTTTTGGATTTGTTCTAACTTATCAGTGTTTTCTTTGGTGGATGTGTCCCATACAGAAGATGCATATTCTAGTATAGGTCTCACCAGGGTGAGGTAGCATTTTAGTTTCATATTTTTTTTTCTTTTTATAAAGCCTAAGGTTTTTTTTGATTTTTTAATAACTTCATTGACATGGGGATTACAAAATAGTTTCTCATTTATTATGACTCCTAAGTATTTTGCATCTATAGTTTGGGTTAGTTCTTTTCTATGAATGAATTATTTTGAATTTATTTGTTTCTTTTTATTTGTTACTCTTAGCAGTTGACATTTTTCTGGGTGGTAGGACATACTCCAAGTAGTTTCCCATTTTAAAATTCATCTAAGTCTTTTTGTTAAATGTTGCTATCTTGTTCTGACTTGATTGTTCTATAGATTATACAATCATCAGCAATTAGCCTAACTTTTGTTCCTGTTGAGATATTGTTGGGTAAGTCATTTATATAAATTAAAAATAGTAAGGGACTTAGGACAGTTCCTTGTGGAACGCCTGAGTTAGCCTTTATTGGTGTAGATTTAGATCCATTAATTATTACAGTTTGCTCCCTACCCAATAGGAAATCTTGGATCCAGTGATGTAAGGACCTGAGATTCCAAAGTATTTAAGTTTTTTTAAGTAAACTAAGGTGGTGAATTTTGTCAAATGCTTTTGAGAAGTCTAAGTAATATTGTATCTATTTGATCATTATTATCTAAACCTTTTGATAGATCATCTATTAGACCTATCAATTGTGTTTCACATGCTCTGTTCTTTCTAAAGCCATGTTGGTGTGGGCATAGGGCATTATATTTGTCAAGGTGGTTAACTATTCTGCTACATATTATGTGTTCCAGTAATTTACAGGTGATACTAGTAAGTGATACAGGTCTGTAATTACCAGGTTCGGACTTTTCACCTTTCTTAAAGAGTGGCGTTACATTGGCTAATTTCCAATCCTAGGGCACTTTACCCTGGTTTAGAGAGGCTTGAAAAAGAACTACAAGGATTGGGGACAGTTCATTGCTTAATTCTTTTAATAATCTGGCAGGCAATTCATCTGGGCCAGTAGTTTTGTTTATTTTTAAGTTCTTTTAGGAGTGAATGTACACCTATCTCATCTACAGTTATGTTACCTATATCTTCCATTTTTATTTAAATTTATTGAAATTTCCTTGTCGTCTGAGGCAGAAAATGATGATGCAAAATATGTGTTAATGATATTAGCTTTAGTCTCATTATCATTATAGGTTTTATTATTTGAGCCTTTTAGTGTGGCTATACCTGAAGGCTCCATTTTTTTTTATTTGATAAAGGACCATAAGTTTTTATTGTTATCTTTAGTTATCACATTGTTTATATAATTATTTATATAAATATTTTGGAGGGTACGGCTAAGTTTTTGTGTAAAGTGTTAAAATTTTAAGTATTTTTTGTGTAACCTTTCTAAATAATTGGTAGCCTTAAATTTCTTAAATAAATTCTCCTTTAGTTTTTAAATTTAAAATAATTGAATCAGCATCTATTAATTCTATTTGAAGTTATTTTTGTTGGAACATTCTGATTTGTACACATTGTTACGTACCTAGGCATTGTTACCTATTTTTTGTTGTTGTTTTTTTCACTTGACTTGTTGCGGTCGAGAGACGGGTAGAAAATTCCCGAGGTTGTCTGCCCCTTTTGTGTAATGAGTTTTGTTTATGAGCGGCGGCGAGTTCAAGCCACACAGACCGTGTGACCGGTCCTTGACCTGTGTGTTTTCATCTGGTCAAAAATATGAGGTTTTCTCGTTCCGTCTCTTTAGAGAAGGTTCTAGCTCTGTCTTGTTGTTCACTTGTCCTGTTCTCAAATAGTATTCGAGAAACTACTAGAGTTGTCTTGAGCTCGACGCGCGGTGGACTATAAAAAGACCGCCCGTATAACGTTGAGACGGACAAGACATACGGAGACAGCCGTGCGACAGAATAGCGGAGACTTTGCGTGACCCCTGCGTGGTATTGATAGTGTAAGTTGAGATTTTTCCTTTTCAAGGCCTTGCTGGTAATTGTAGTTATCTTTTAAAACTCTTGAAGTGTAATATTTTTACATGCCATTTTTGTAAAAGGGTTTGGTCAACCTCTCAATTCTGTATTGAGTAGATGTTTGTGTTTTTTTTTTTGCTTGTAACTTAATGTGATTCATTTAAAAGTACTATTTGATTTATATATTATTAAACATTCAGTTAATATTTTACTTTCCGATTTCTTGTGTTATTCATTGTAAGTCTGTGGTTAAATTCAGACTTAAGATAGTGACACAACGGCTTTTTCTATTGTCACGTTCCCCTAGACAAGCCAATACAAATTAGAATAGATATAATTCAATTCGTAATACGTGACAACATGTATAATTTTCATTTATTTTATTCTGGATTCATTGTGTCTTAATGATTATTGGTTTATAATGTGTAATTTTAAGGATAAAGACATAGTACTTTGTTTTTCTCTCGTTTTCCATTTATTTTTTTTTATATTTTTTTGCGTTGTTTCTATGTTGCTTGGAAAAAATTAAGTATTTCAAATATAAAGCTTAATTCGAGATACGAAATATCCAAAATACGAATGTTATTCCGGTAAGCTTTAATATCGTATCTCGAGGTACCAATGTATTTATTTATCTAAAAGCCCGATTGCAGCTCCCCCTACCCCAATAAGCCATAGGGGATGCCACTAAAAATCAGACCAGTGAACGATATTAAATTTATTTATTTATCTTATAGTGTATGATGTATATTCTATGGTTATTTTTTTACACAATGAAATGACACATGATTTTTAAGTCGTATAACATAACTTATAAATAACAGTTAATTTTTTTATGTATTTCTTTTTTCCAGTTGCCTATCGATATTACAGCAGCATATGCATGTAAACAATCTTATCATAAATATGCCCCGTGCAAAAGGTAAATATTTTCAGTAATTAACCAAATGTAATCCTATCTCTGTCCTAATCTTTTGATCTTATCAACGCATATGTATACCGTATTGTCATTTATGTAGTTAATATGCTATGAATGTTTCTTTTTATTTATATATGTATTGTTGTTTCCATTTAAAGCGCTGTGAGCCTGGCTCCTTGCTGGGATACAGCGCTATATAAATCATCATTTTATTATTATTATTATTATATGTTCAAATCTATAGATTCCTTAATCCGTAATCTGTCTAAGCCGTTGCTATGTCAACAAAACTCTTGATGGTTATTAGCTGTCCCCCTTTTTTATGTTTATGTACGTCATTTGTGCAGACAATGCATGTTTTCGAAATAGTCCAAAGCCAATCTGCTAGTGTGAGTTGATAAACGAAATAAGAGACTCGAGTAGTTAGTCGGAACCCTATGTACACATTTTTTTGTTTTCCCTCAGATAAAAAAATCACTGCCAGAGGAAAGTCAGAAAAATTAAAACCAGAAGACGAGGAAACGATCAAGAGACATTGGGACTTTCTGACAGAAGAGTTGGATGCAACCCACGTGATCACACAGTTAATTTCTGCCAGAGTTTTCGATGTGGACGACAAAAGAGAAATATTAGGTCCTGAGTCGCGGAGGAAAAGAACTGAAATAATGTTACATAAACTGTTGAATGCTGGGCCAGGGGCCTTCGAACGGTTCCTGAAAGTACTGGAGAAGGACCACAAGCATATAGCGGACAAGTTGAAAGAGAGAGAGACCACAAGCATATAGCGGACAAGTTGAAAGAGAGAAAGACCACCAGCATATAAAGTACAAGTTGAAAGAGAGAGAGACCACCAGCATATAGCGGACAAGTTGAAAGAGAGAAAGACCACCAGCATATA
>MUZC01002154.1:338703-357607 GCA_002072015.1 Radix auricularia
CCCCCAATTTTTCACACTCCGTCACAAAGACCCCCCCCCTATGTAACATGGGGCCAACTTCTTCGTGATTGACCCGCTTTGCGTTTCTGTGTGGGCTTGTCAAACAGTCTTCTCTCTCTCTCACAATAATTCACTTCACTAATCAAATCCAGGAAATATTCTTTAATAGTTCAATAACAAATATGTACACTTATTCTACTAATTCTACAATATGCAACAATGTTCCTTTTTACTTCCACTAGCTTCATCTCTGTCTCTTAACTTCTCAACTTCTAGCTTCACAGCTCGAATCATGTCTCGTGTTTTTTCTACCAGCGACCAGACATACTCTGGGCCTGGACACTGGCCTTCATTTGACCCTAGCACGCCACCGCATTGCTTTCATAATACTTCATTAACGTGACATCCACCCCCGTCCATTTAAAAAAAAAATGTTTTGTCATAAAACATTTTAGGTCATTACAAAATAATTATACAGTAATTTGAAATTATTATTATCTTCAACACTCATAATAAAAGTGTAACATTAGAGAGTCGTTCATAGCTTGTCATGCTTCAGCAATCAAATGACAATCATTGTTAATTAGTGTTATTTGTTCGTCCGTCAAGTCGACGGCGACCACTCTAGTCATCGGAGGGTTGCTGGGACTGGCTTTGCCTATGTGTGCGCAGATGGCTAACGAGACCTATCCTGGCGCGGAAGGTTCTGGAACAGAAAGGGCATGGGACGAGTGGTTTGTCTCATGGAGGGTTTGCAGCGTGGGCCTTTCGGGCTTGTTTCTTCTTTTCTGCGGCGTTGATCCTGTTTGCCTCGCATGTCCTGGCACCTTCGTGGTTAGATTGGTGCCAAGTGAACAGGTCCATTGCAGCTATTTCCCACGTGTCAGGGTTTATGGAAAACGCTTTCAGAGAGGCTTTCAGTGTGTCTTTGAATCGTTTTTTGTCCACCATGGGACTGCTGGCCATGCTGAAGCTCGCCTTAGAATAGTCTCTTTGGTAGTCTCTCATTTGGCATTCGGGCTAGGTGCCCTGCCCAGTGAAGCTGTGACTGCATCAGGAGGGTGAAGATGCTGGGGAGGCCAGCTTAGTTATTACCACTGTGTCTGGAGTTTTGTCCTGCCACTTTATGCCAAGGATCTTTCTGAGGCTAGTTGTGTGAAAGTGGTTCAGCTTTTTAGCATGGTGTTGATACACGGTCCATTGTAGGTAGCACCACTGCCTTATATACTTTCACCTTGGTCTTTATGGTTATGCCTCTTCTGTTCCAGACATTTGGTTACAACCTTCCAAAAGTGAAACTGGCCCTGGCAATTCTGACATTCACTTCGTCATCGATGGTGACATTTTGAGACAGGGTGCTGCCTAGGTATGTAAAGCGGTTCACTGCGTTGAGTTTCTGGCTGTTAACAGTGATGTTGGGCTCAACGTAATGCTTTCCAGGCGCGGGTTAATAGAGGACTTCAGTCTTCTTTGTGTTACATGTCAGACCAATGTTACTGCAGGCGCTGGAGAACAGGTTAACACTGCGTTTCATGTCATCCTCTGAGGCAGCATTGAGAGCACAATCATCAGCAAATAGCAGGTACCTGATTGTGTCTGTCCTGACCTTGGTTTTTGCCTGAAGCCTCCGAAGGTTGAACAGTTTGCCATCTGTACGGTACCTCAGTTTTACACCAACATCTTCGTTTCTGAAGGCCTCTGTAAGCATAGCAGAAAACATGATGCCAAAAAGCGTTGGTGCCAGGACGCATCTCTGCGTGACACCGTTTGTGACTGGAAAAGGGTCAGATGACTCTCCTCTGTCCTGGGCTCTGGCCTGCATGCCTTCGTGGAATTGTTGCACCAAGGAAATAAATTTACTTAAGCAGCTGTACTTGGCCATGATCTTCCAGAGACCCTTTTATGCCAACGGTGTCGAAAGACTTGGTTAGGTCAACAAAGGAGGAGAAATGGTCAGAGTTCTGCTCCTGATATTACTCTTGCAGCTGCCTGGCCAAAAAAAAAAACCATGTCGATGGTTCATAGCTCTCTTCGGAAACCACACTGGCTTTGAGGCAGGAGTCCTTGATCAAGATGGGCTGTGAGGCGGTTAATTAGTACACCATCAAAAACAACCTAGTTTTTTATCGCTGTCCCCATCATGGGACGTTTTACGGAGCTCTTCGTGCTCATGTAACAATTATCATCCTATGTATCCTATACTTCCCCATAGAGGGAACCCTCGTGTATATTTACAGTCCCCATGGTGGGACTCATCATTTATCTTTACAGTCCCCATAGTGGGACGCGTTAATTATGGATATCTCTTATCTATCGATACCCACCTACATAATTCTTCATTTTAAACATAATCATCATCATAATAATCATCAATATAAACCTAAAATCAACAAAAATCTCAAAACATCTTTATCATCATAATTATCCAAATTATCGGAACACTGTAATCATAGTCATAATTCTCTTAAAGTATATATTTTATCATAATCAATATCATGGAAAACTCTTCATGAGAATCTATCATCATTATTACATCTTCTATAAACAAAAATGTCCTGAGGTCTCCAGGAACAACATTTCTTACATCATCAACAAAATTGTCATGACATCAAAATTACCTCGTCAGTACATATCATAACATTGTAATGAGCCTCAGAAATACCTCAACACATCAAAATATAGGCACGAGGTCAACTGGACACGAAAAATACCTTATCACAATGATCATAGTCATCATCAAAACAAATCACATACTCAGTTCCTCTTTATTAACTTTATTTCCATCCATTGATACACAGCCTCCCAAAAATGTATACCTTAAAATGTATAGCCATTGGTTTGATGGTGGTATATATCTTTTGTCCCCCATCCTAAACAAAAAAGATCCTGGTTTCCTTTACACAGACTGATGTTTTCTATTGCAAGCCTACGCGGCTCTTCAAACATTTTAAACAATATGATGCAACTGGTGTCAATATAACCCTGACCTCTTTTAAGCTTTTGACCTTTACATTTCAATTTTGGGGCTTTTAATATCTCAGTAAAGCAGCCATCTTCCATCACACGACTCATAATTTCCACGAGGACCCCAACTATCTATAGACTCATCAGGTTTACCGAAAAAGCAAGACAATTCTCTCTTTTTCGTTCCCCGTAACTCAACTGCAGCGTAAACCTGTCCTGTGAGTTGCTGGTCAAGGTCTTTTGATTTCCGGCTAGTCTTGACAGACATTGTCACTGTCAATTTCCCTGTGAAATCCCGTGTTTGATCTGCTGTGTTTTTGGAGATCATAATCATGTCCTGTGTCAATCAGAACAAACTCACAACAATGTGCCAATAAGTAAACGTCATATTTTTCAGTAAGCATGCTTTTCTCTCCCATCTCTGCAACACACTTTTTGGGTTTTCCTTCCTCGTTAAGTTTCAGTGTACCTTTTTCATCTTCTGTGGGTTTAAACTCATCCTGACTATTTAGGTCACTAATTTTTTTCTTTGTACATTTGATTTTTCTCTTTAATTTTTTCCTTGTTAATCAATAATTCTGTGTACTCATTTTCATGAAGTTTTTCAGTAATACTTTTGGAAGTCTTGGACCTACTTTGCATAGATGTTTTCATATTTGTATCAATCTCTGTTAATCTCAGCATTAATTTAGACATTTTCTGTACTTTTTCTTCTATGATTCTGCATAATTCCATTATGTCTTCTTCTTTATCAGCTGCGTTTTTTGTTAACGCCATATTCTCTTTCTGGGTAATTCTTTCTTTAATATTTTTGTTCTGTAACTTTGTTTCATTTATCTCCTTCTGTAATTTCTCTACAATTTCATCTTTATCAGTCAGCGTCTTATTCAGCCCAGTTATATTTTGGTTTGCAAGTAATAAGTAAATAATTCCATCTCTGCTAGCTTTTCATCTTTACACTTGAATATCTGTATCAAATTGAATTACACTTTTTACATTTTAGTATTTCTCAGTTTTATGTTCATGGAATCTACTTCAGATTCATCTAGTTTTAATTTAAGCTCCCTCTTTATTTGTTGTAATAGGTAATCTTTTTCAACTTCAAACTTCATTAACTCTGTTATCTTTTTGTTTGCAATGTTTAGGTTAAGCTCCATTTCTATCTATTTCTCTTACTGCATTTCTTTCTTCTCAATCATTAAATTGCTTTTACTTCTCTTTTTCTTCGGCTTCTTTGACTTTTTCTTCGACAAACTCAGGTAATTCTTTCCCACTTAGCCAAAATTCTTAGGCTATGGAAATAAATTCGTTATATAATTCCATTTTTTAAATGTATTCACTTTGGTCACTGATAATCTCTAATTTTCTGTCCTTCACTTATGGACATTGGCCTTCATTTGACACTAACACACCGACGCATTGCTTTCATAACACTTCTTTCACGTGACACCATCCAATATAACGTCACAAAGCTTTGACTCCCCACCCTAAAGTCGTATTTTTTCCTATTTGAAGATGAGAATGTTTCAAATCTAGTGCAAGTCTGTATTCTATTATCCTAACACGCGTGAAACTATCTAAGGCGTTAAAAAATAAATTGTATGAAATCGAATATTTAAGTGGAACTTTTAATTCAATTACCCCCCTCGTCAGGCATGTGTAGTCCCCCTCCCCCCCCCCGATGCGTGACGTCATTTAAGGATCGCCCATTATTCAATTTGTTTCTTTTCTTTTCTTTCTTTTTTTTTTGTTTGTTTGTTTGTTGTTGTTTTGTTTGGCTGTGGGAGTTGACGTGAAACATTTTATTCATAATATACTTTTTGGTATTAAATCCTTAAAACTATAGGATTAGCGTAGACGAATTAATCTTCCATATAGAAGTGGTTTTGTAAATAGATGAGATTGCGCCATAATTTTAGTTTTTTCTTATGTATATGTCATTATCACTATGTATGCATGCAGTTATATGGTTATAATAGTGTTATTAATATTATTTAGTTTTGATGTATCTATTTGTTATTGAGTGGTTTCTTTGTTTTCTTATTAAAAAGGTGATAAAAATGTGACGTATTTTTCTGTTTAATTATTTTATTTAATTGTCTTGTTTGTTTTAAATTTTTGAATTGTTTATGTACATTTTTCTTTGATCAGCTACAAGTTTTGATGAATTGTTACAATTGTTTATGTACATTTTTCTTTGATCAGCTACAAGTTTGATGAATAGTTACAATAGTTTATGTACATTTTTCTATAAGTGTTTACAAGTTTTGATGAGATGTTATAATTGTTTATGTACATGTTTCATTCATCAGCTACAAGTTTAGATGAATTGTTACAATAGTTTATGTACATTTTTCTTTAAGTGTTTACAAGTTTTGATGAGATGTTATAATTGTTTATGTACATGTTTCATTCATCAGCTACAAGTTTAGATGAATTGTTACAATAATTTATGTACATTTTTCTTTAAGTGTTTACAAGTTTTGATGAGATGTTACTATTGTTGGGTTTTTTTCATTTTAACTTCATAATGTTCTAATATTAAATGTCAATTCTTATTCTATTGCCAATTATAGAAAAGTATTATAGATACATTAATTTATCATTGCATGTTTCTTTTAATTAATATTTTCTACAAATTGAAACGTATTTACTTTTAACAAATGATATTTAACAATTTATTAGAGGTCCTTGTTTTATATTTGTTTTTCAAGTTTCAATGTTACAATAAAGAAACGAATAAGTGGGCCCCTTGACGTCAAAAGCTGCTCCCCTAAAGTCCAAAAATGGAGAAATTATTCAAGACCAGGCAGCACAGCTAAAACAGTGGGTTGAGCATTATCTGGAATTGTATTCAACAGTTACCACAGTCTCCAGCACCGCTCTAGATGACATCCAAGATATGCCACTCATGGAAGAACTTGATGTCGTGCCCACACAGGAAGAGCTGAGCAAAGCAATTGATAGTCTAGCTTGTGGAAAAGCGCCTGGGAATGATGGAATACCACCAGAGGTTCTAAAGAGTGGCAAGACAGCTTTACTCCAACCATTGCACGAGATTCTGTCCCTCTGCTGGGAACAGGGCTACATCCCCCAAGACCTAAAGGATGCAAATATAGTGACACTATATAAAAACAAAGGTGATAGGAGTGATTGCAATAATTATCGCGGCATTTCACCCCTTAGTATTGTAGGAAAGACCTTTGCCCGCGTTATACTAAAACTTTTACAAAGCCTAGCATCCCACGTCTATCCAGAATCTCAGTGTGGTTTCCGGTCCGGTCGGTCTACCATAGACATGGTGTTCTCCATACGACAGCTCCAGGAAAAATGCAGAGAGCAGCAGATGCCACTATACATTGCATTTGTGGACCTTACAAAAGCCTTCGACTTAGTCAGTCGCAACGGGCTATTCCAAATACTGGCAAAAATTGGATGTCCCCCTCACCTACTTGCCATCATCAGACAGTTCCATGAAAATATGCTTGGCACAGTACAGTTCGATGGAGCTAAGTCAGAGGCCTTCCCTGTCAGCAGCGGAGTTAAACAAGGTTGTGTACTCGCACCAACACTCTTCGCAATATTCTTCTCTGTACTTCTTCGATACGCATTCAAGGATAGCAGTGAGGGAATCTGGTTACATACCAGAGCTGATGGAGGACTTTTCAACACTGCCCGCCTCCGAGCCAAGACCAAAACGACGGATGTCCTAATTCGAGAGCTACTATTTGCGGATGATGCGGCACTAACAGCACATACAGAATCTGGTTTGCAACAACTCGTGTCAAGCTTCTCCAATGCCTGCAAAGAATTTGGTCTGCAAATCAGCTTGAAAAAGACAAACATCATGGCCCAAGACACTCGACCTCCTCCTACCATAAATATCGATAATGAAAACTTGGAGGTTGTGGACAGCTTCACCTACTTGGGATCCAAGGTCTCCAATACACTGTCCATTGAAGAAGAAATAAACAGCAGAATTGGCAAGGCAGCCGCAACAATGGCTAAACTAAATAAGCGGGTCTGGCAAAACACCAAGCTAACGGAGAAAACCAAACTGTGCGTCTATCGAGCCTGTGTCATCAGTACACTACTATATGGGAGCGAGACATGGACCACTTATACATCACAAGAGCGTAAGCTTAACAGCTTCCATTTGAGATGCTTGCGCCGCATCCTTGGTATTAAATGGCAAGAAAAAGTGCCTAATAGTGAGGTACTAACGCGTGCCAATACCCAAAGCATGTTCTCAATTCTTAGTGAAAGACGCCTGAGGTGGCTAGGACATATCAAAAGAATGAGCCCCGGCCGAATCCCGAAGGACCTCCTATATGGTGAACTTGCTTCAGGAAAGAGGAAAACAGGTCGCCCACGCTTGCGATTTAAAGATGTCTGTCAAAGGGACATGAAAGCAGCCAAAATACATACAAGTGACTGGGAGTGTAAGGCAGAAGACCGATCTACGTGGCGCACAGTTGTCAAAGAGGGCGTCATAGTAGCCGAGGAGCGAAGAATGGAGGAGGCTGCAGACAGAAGAGCTAGGAGAAAGGCCAAAACATTTGGAAGCACAGAACTCGTGTGTAAAAACTGTGGCAAAGACTGTCACTCAAGGATAGGACTGCACAGTCACTCGAGGAAATGCAACCCAACCCAACGGTGATGCACCATCGTCTCGCGAGACGGAAGGATGCCGGAAGGATGCCGGTAGTGATTTAAAACCCATGATGTACACCATGTTAACACCTTATTTCCCTGAATAAATGTATGGTATAAGTGCATGATAAGTGCATCTAGTTTTGAGTAAATAGACTTCAAGATTTCATTCGCATCGACCTATCAGGATGAAAAGTATTACATCTAAATGCTTTTAAATTTTCACGTGTATTACAATTGATATTATTTACTACCTCTCATAAATATATTTTTTAATAAATTAAACATGGACAGATTTTTTAAGAAATTTCTTATAAAAAATATCATATTTTTAGAACTTTGGTTTGGTGCTAGACAATGTATATTTAATGTCTTTTCTACCTATGGTTTATATTGTTATATACTTTCTTTACTACATATGGTTATACGTTGTTGTTTAGCATCTTTACTACATATAGCTTTTTATTGTTATTTAGTATCTTTATTACATATGATTTTATATTTTTATTTTGTATCTTTACTACATATGGTTTTATGTTGTTATTTACTTTCTTTACTACATATTTCTTTAAATTGTAAAATAATTACTTTTTTACCTATAGTTTTAAATCATTATTGCGTTGAAGAAATAACTAGTTATTTCAGGATGTTTCAATGCTGGATTAAATGAACAGCCTAAAATATAAACATTTAGTTAAATTTCCCCTCTCGCTTCAAATTTGAATTTTTATTTGATGTATAATTAGATTATTGTCACTAACATTTTTTATATTTCCGAAGTAATTTTTTTTAAAATAAATTATTTTCAAATGCTTGCTCAAAACTGTTGTCAATTTTTATGACACACGGTACTTGGCCTTCTTTCTGATTACCGTAGTTCAGTTTGTTTGCGTTTGTGTTCTGGATAAATTAAGACGAAGTCTCAACTCTTGTTCAATGGATAGTTCAAACCTTTGTTAAGTCAGCAATATATAATTACAGCCAAAGATTCAGGTACTCAAAGGTATATTTTAATTAATGCCATTTACTCATAAGTGCATATTCTGACTACCACTCTAGACACTCCAGCACACCTCGATTGTGTACTAGATACTAGCGCTTTTTGCTCTATCTCCAATGGCTAGAATTTACTATCCTATATGAACCTCTCTCTTGGGTAAATCTGTGCTTACATATTATCTACTACAGTACAGTATAAGAAACTTCAGCTGAGGCAATCTAAAGCTATGTAAACGATTGTTCAGTTCGGCTGGTTATATTGTAATTAGACCCGCTCATCACTTGAACAAAACTTACTATCCTCTATGAACCTCTCTCTAGGGTAAAACTTTGCTTACATATAACCTGAAAACTAAATATCTACTACAGTGTCAAAAACTTCAGCTGAGACAATGATATCTAAAGCTAAGTGAATGTGAACGACTGTTCAACTTGGCTGGTTATACTGATAATTAGACCCGCTCATCACTTGAAGAAAATAATTTCAACACTTGTCTGTTTGCGTAGTTAGTTAAAAGATGTCATATAAAGGAGATATTCCTGTGTTAATTCGAAACAAGCCGTTTTTTTCTTATGCCTAGAGTCTGATAACGCCAAAGCAGCTCGCTTCGAGGTTGTTTACTTTGTTGCGTAGCACCGCACATATCCGTGGCGCATTACTGACTTAAACAATACCGGAATAGAGACTCGTTTTCGATAATTATTTTGATACTAGTTTGACTGTGGTGTACCAAAGTGCTATTTTTAAAAAAAAATTCTTTTGAAAAGTGACTTTTTTTTCCACGGGAATTTTAATGCAATGGACAAAATATTGAAGGAACGTAGGCATGCTGGGGGTTCCTTATTCAGTGAATCTTGCAGTAATTAAGAAGATTATTGATTTTAATTTAAAAAACACTAATGATACTTATAAAAACACTGATAAAAATTGTATAAATAGTGACACGGCATGGGTGGAAATGGTTTTACAGACTATCATCAAATCGATAGGGTCGATTTTTTTTTCATATTTATCAAATAATCTGGCCCTAGACATAATTAAAATTATGCCTGATGATGCTATTACATCTGATTATATTTGTAAGCCATACCAGGCAATTACTAAAAAAAAAACACCCCTTTCTTTGCACTATAACTAGTATTTGCTGCAAAAAGAATTTACTTGCAGCCAGTTTCCTCCAATTACATAATTTTATTTTATTAAAAGTAAAAATATAATGTTGGCATTCATACCATGCCTGTGGTTCACTCATACTTGTACAATGGTGCCAGGTAATAATTTTATTAGGCATGCAGATGGAAAAGACATCTACCTTATTACATGGAATAATTTGTTATTTTTTAAAATTCTTCTTTTTTTTATTTATTTATTAATATTCTATTTTTTTTGTGAACATTATTTGTATTATACTCCTTAAACACCAATGGGAATAAAGTTTGTCCATTTTTTTGTTCTTAGTTATTTTCTTCTTTCATTTTCCTATAAATAGTTATAGTTTTTTTAATGAATTAATAAGGAAAAGAACCTTGATATTAAAAAGTGTTATCTCCCCTTGCTTGGTCGCAAAGAGTAGAAAAGGTCTAAGCACCTTGGACCGTAAAGGGTTAAAAGATGTCATATAAAGGAGACATTCAAGTGTTTTTTCAATTCAAAAATACGTTTTATAAATGTTACTTTTGACACTATAAAAGTTAATTTTATGGAATTAATCGAAATTAACGATTAATTAATCGTTAATATTTTTCAAAAGCTAACTATTAAATTTAAATTAATCGTTAACATCCCCAATTTTAACATCAACAACACACAGCTAGAGATCCTATGGAAACTTTCGGCGTGGAGTGGAGAGGAGAAAGAAAACCACTCTTAACTCCTGAGACAGAAGAACGGCATTATTTGATGAATAGTATTTCCGCTTTCATATCGTCTGCACAGGTAGAAGTTGGACCAGTGAACTTAAAATGAATAAAGATAACACAAATATACAGCAAATTAATGAATCAGAATGCTGTGATTTTTAAAAAGGTCATTTTCTCTGAGTTGGCTTGAATGAGTCTGGTGTAATTTGCACCAGGCTAAACGATGACATCAAATGTCCTAGACTGGGTTGGCCATGAGGTCCAGTGTCCTAGACATGGCTCAGTCCTGATGTCAAAAGTCCAAGACTTGGCTTGGTCCTGAGGTCAAATGTCCTACACTTTGCTCAAACACGAGGTCAAGTGTCCTAGACTTGGCTCAGCCTTGAGGTCAAGTGCCCTAGACTTGGCTCAGCCTTAAGTTCAAGTGTCCTAGACTTGACTCAGCCTTGAAGTCAAGTGTCCTAGACTTGGCTCAGCCTTGAGGTCAAGTGTCCTAGACTAGGCTCAGCCTTGAGGTCAAGTGTCCTAGACTTGGCTCAGCCCTAAGGTCAAGTGTCCTAGACTTGGCTCAGCCATGAGGTCAAGTGTGCTAGACTTGGCTCAGTCTTGAGGTCAAGTGTCCTAGACTTGGCTCATCCCTAAGGTCAAGTGTCTTAGACTTGGCTCAGCCTTGAGGTCAAGTGTCCTAGACTTGGCTCATTCCTAAGGTCAAGTGTCCTAGACATGCCTCAGCCTTTAGGTCAAATGTCCTAGACTTGGGTCAGCCTTTAGGTCAAGTGTCCTAGAAATGCCTCAGCCTTTAGGTCAATTGTTCTAGAAATGGCTCAGTCTTTAAGTCAAGTGTCCTAGAAATGAATCATCCTTTAGGTCAAATGTCCTAGAAATGCCTCAGACTTTAGGTCAAGTTTCCTAGAAATGCCTCAGCCTTTAGGTCAAGTGTCCTAGAAATACCTCAGCCTTTAGGTCAAGTGTTCTAGAAATGGCTCAGCCTTTAAGTCAAGTGTCCTAGAAATGCCTCATCCTTTAGGTCAAATGTCCTAGAAATGCCTCAGCCTTAGGTCAAGTGTCCTAGAAATGCCTCAGCCTTTAGGTCAAGTGTCCTAGAAATGCCTCAGCCTTTAGGTCAAGTGTTCTAGAAATGGCTCAGCCTTTAAGTCAAGTGTCCTAGAAATGCCTCAGCCTTTAGGTCAAATGTCCTAGAAATGCCTCAGCCTTTAGGTCAAGTGTCCTAGACTTGGCTTATTCGCTTAGCCTTTAGTTCAAATGTCCAAGACTTTGCTCAGCCTTTATGTCAAGTGTCCTAGACGTGGCTCAGTCGTTAGGTCCATGTCCTAGACTTCGCTCAGCCTTTACGTCAAGTGTCCTAGACGTGGATCAGCCTTTAGGTCAGGTATCCTAGATTTGGCTCAGCCTTTAAGCCAAGTGTACTAGACTTGGCTTAGCCTTAAAGTCAAGTGTCTCAGACTTGGCTCAGCTCTTTAGTCAAGTGTCCTAGACTTGGGGCAATATAACTTAAACCATCTTTGGAATTTCAAGCCTTCACGATGACAGTAGGTGTAACTCTTTCTCCTGCGTGTCTCGCTTTGCTGAATGTAGACCAGAAAAACGACACACCAAAAGAAGAGGACATGGGGCTGTTTGCTGAGGTAAAATGTTGACAATGGCGGCATTAATTCTTAGCATCGTAACGTCATCGTAGAAGATCATTTCCAAGTAAGTCTGTGGGTGACAATAAAAAGTTGAATGTCACAATCTGCCAGGTCCGGTTTACTTTACGAGATGTGTAGCACAGAGGGATTCTGAGATTTGTAAGATAAGTTTACAAAGTTTGACCGAGGTACTTAGTGGTTAGTTCAGGGGGAGGGAAAACTTTTTGTCTGAGAGAGCCATAAACACCACATGATTTCTGAGATGTGTAAGATACGTTTACAAAGTTTGACCGAGGTACTTACTGGTTAGTTCAGGGGGAGGGAAAACTTTTTGTCTGAGATTATAAGTTTACAAAGTTTGACCGAGGTACTTAGTGGTTAGTTCAGGGGGATGGAAAACTTTTTGTCTGAGAGAGCAATAAACACCACATGATTTCTGAGTTTTGTAAGATACGTTTACAAAGTTTGACCGAGGTACTTCGTTGTTAGTTCAGGGGGAGGGAAAACTTTTTGTCTGAGAGAGCCATAAACACCACATGTTTTGAGAAGTAATTTCGTGGAGAAATAAATAATGTTTAAAACAAAAGATTCAAGGAAATGTGAGCATTGTTTTGTAATTTCAACACTAAAGTTCGTTAGTGGATGGTTGCGGATTAGTGGATAGCTGCTAGATGTTGGAGAGCTGCTGGTAAGTTGATAGATGCTGGTTAGTATATAGTATTTTCCTGCCTTTTGGATTAAAAAAATTATTTTGTCAAGGGCGCAAAAAGTGAATTAGCCAAAGGCGTCAAAAGTAAATTAGCCAAGGGCGTGGATACCATAGTTACTCTTCTGGCTTTTGGTTAGTGAGTAGTTCCTAGAAGGGAAACGGTTTTTGTTCAACAAATATTCTATGTGAGCATGACGTCATGGTTCTGTGCTGGTGATTTTTACTGAAAATTTTAAGATGTCGAAAAGTTTATAAGATTTAATAATGGTAGAATTTAATTCCTAATATGGCAATATATTCTTGAAACCTTTTTGAGTTGCAACAAAACGAAATCTTTCATCAATTCAATTAATATTTAAATGTTTAAAACAAGCAATTTTGGCTTTCAAGCCTATGTGCACACTTCATTCTACGAGTCTACCAACACAAACCCAAATCTTCAGACCAGATCAGTTGTGCCCATGAACCATGATGGGATGTACTGAAAGAAATGAGTTCATTCCAAGTTTGTTTCTAAAGAAATACAGTGGGATTGTTGAAAGCCATGTAAGATGTACAAGACTAATGTTGATTTTTGAATAGGGCGATGTCCAGTCTGAACTTGTTATTGCTTAGTACAGAGTAACCTAGTTGTTAGATAATCCAGTATGACCTAGTTTTTCTCACTATTTAAAAAAAAAAAACTTAATTTAAAAAAAAAAAAAAAAAAACAAACTTCACATTGTCTTCAGATACAGAATATAAAGACGGCCAACCTTTGCAAATTGTATGCATGGAGTAAACAGATGTACAATCTATGCCAAGTGTAGATTTAAACCTACAACCTATCAACATCCCCTTGATATTCACATCAGAAGCAGGAGACGGCAGGGCGGAGGCTGTACTCCTGGCTAAGGTTTGTGAGATCAAGCAGCGTTCCCAGAAGAGGGATACTGCACTTTAAATAGCTTCCAGGGCAGGTGACACGAACATTTTGCAACGACGTCTTGCAGCAATGTCCAAGGTCAAAGAGAACACCCCAAAGGCTTGATGGACCTTATGGAAGCTGCCTGTAAAGGTTATCTGAATACTGTCAAGATTCTTCTTCAGAGGGGTGTGGATGTCAACGCCCGAGACATAGATGGTAACAGTGCTCTGATAAATGCAGCATTGAGTGGCCACAGAGATGTGGTGAAACTTCGTATTGAATGTCACGCAAGTGTATTTGATAAATCAGATACAGGCATAACCGCGCTCATGGGAGCTTCTTTGAATGGTCACTTTGATGTTGTAAGACTTCTCACTGATAGCGGTGCACAGGTCAACGAGAAAGATCAATGCGCTTCGTACAGAGATCATAAAAGATCTGTGGAGTTTCTGGTTGAACATTGATGTTGGCTGCCGAGACCAATCACGCTAGAACCGTTGAGATGCTCATTAATAAACAAAGCGAACATTAATTTAAAAAACAACGAGGGTGATACTGCCTTGATGTTGGCCACCATCAACAGCCATCTCTACATTGTCAAGTTACTGGTAGCAAAGGGAGCCAGTGTCAATGAGAGGGACACAAAAGGTATAACAGCTCTGATGAAAGTAGACATGGACGACAGGAACAACACTTTAGAATATCTTAAACAAAATGAATGGGACATTAACGACAAGTTGTTTGACAGGTGGACCATCCTCATGATAGCCTCGTACAATGGCCATGAAAGAACTGTTGAGATTCTGGTTAGGAATGGGGCAAATGTCCATGATACGACAGATACAGATATGACGTCACTGATGATGGCTGCCAAGAACAACCATGCTAGAACCGTTAAGTTGCTCATTAATAAACAGGAGAACATAAATGACAAAAATAACGATGGTGACACTGCCTTTATGTTGGCTACCATCAACAAACATTATAACATTGTTGAAGTGTTGGTAGAAAAGGGAGCAAGTGTCAATGAGAAGGACAAGTTTGGCATGACGGCTTTGATGAAAGCAGCCAGGGAGGGATACAGTGATATTTTAGACTTTCTTATACAAAATAATAGAGACGTTAACGAGAAGACATTTGACGGGGTGACCGCCCTCATGTTTGCATCGATCAATTGCCATGACATAACTGTGGAGTTTCTGGCTGGACATGGGGCAAATGTCAAAGATAAGACAAATACAGGTATGACGTCACTGATGATGGCGGTCAAGAAAAATCACGCTAGAACCGCTGAGTTGCTCATTAATAAACAGGCGATCATAAATGAGAAAAACAACGATTGTCACACTGCCTTGATGTTGTCCACCATCAACAACCATCTCAACATTGTTGAGCTGCTTGCAGCAAAGGGAGCTAATGTCCATGACAAGGACGCTGATGGGAGAACGTCTCTGACTCTGATGCTAGCAGTCATGTGAACAGGGACGAGATTTTAGAGCGTTTATAAAGTGTAATACAAGATAATGTTGCTAATGGTGAGAGTATTATAGAAAAGGTAGCTAATGGTGAGAGAATTATAGAAAAGTTAGCTAATGGTGAGAGTATTATAGAAAAGGTTGCTAATGGTGAGAGTATTATAGAAAAGGTTGCTAATGGTGAGAGTATTATAGAAAAGGTAGCTAATGGTGAGAGTATTATAGAAAAGGTTGCTAATGTTGAGAGTATTATAGAAAAGGTTGCTAATGTTGAGAGTATTATAGAAAAGTTAGCTAACAAAGATAAGAAAGACAACGCCGAGCAAAGACCTTTGATAATAACACGCCTTAAGAGCATTGTGATGCTTCTTATTGAAAAGGGGGCCAACGTGAATGAGAAAGACAAAAAAATGGGGATACAGCTTTGATGAACGCATTTTATACCGGAGAGAAAGAAATTGTAGAACTTCTCATTGAAAAAGGGGCGAATGTTGGTGATGAAGCTTGTAATGGATGGACTGCACTCCTGTATGCATCGGCCAGAGGGCATGCAGAAATGATTAATTTGTTGCACAGATAGATGATGGTACGACATTAAAGGGAAAAGATTTTAATGGTAACTTTGAGATCGTCTCTCTGCTCGACAGAGGTGCTGATGTCAATGTCAAAGACCATGACGGAAGATCAGATTTGTCGTTGGCCTGTCTGACTGGCCAGAAAAAGATTGTCCATCTTCTGTTAGAGAAGGGATTAGATGCCAAAGAAAAGGACGAAAAAGAAAACATGAGTCTGTCGTTTGCCTGCATAGGCGGAAAGGAGGAAGTTGCTGAGGTTCTAATTCAACACGGGGTTAACGTCAATGAAGTTTTCGTAGGTGGCACAACCGCCTTAATGTTAGCATCTAAATTGGGCCACAAAGAAGTCGTCCAGCTACTGATTGACAACGATGCCAGGGTTAATAAAAGAACTGACCAAGGCTGGAACGCTCTTATGTTTGCATCACTCACAGGCACTAAAGACATTGTCTCAATTCTTATAGAAAATAAGGCGTCTGTTAAAGAAATGGCAAAATAAGGACTTACGGCGCTGAGAACTCTGACTTTGAAGTGGAATTTTGGACATTTAAAAAGTTTTGATGGAGATGTTTTTGAAAATAATACATTACTAAAGAAAGTGTTAACTTCGGACATTAATAAAAATCTCGAGATTGTTAAACTTCTTATTGAAAATGGAGCAGACGTGAATGAGACAGATGACGACGGATGCACGCCATTGATGTACGCAGTACTAAGTAAACACAGAGACACTGTGTCATAGTTTGATGACAAGGGAACCAATGTTCCCGTGAGTGAAGGGAAAGTTGAGGACAAGGGAACCAATGTTGCCGGGAGTCAAGGGGAAGTTGACGACAAGGAAACCAATATTTCAGGGAGTCAAGGGGAAGTTGACGACAAGGAAACCAATATTTCAGGGAACCAATATTTCAGGGAGTCAAGGGGAAGTTGACGACAAGGAAACCAATATTTCAGGGAGTCAAGGGAAAGTTAAAGACAAGGAAACCAATGGTGAAATAATTATTTAAGTTAAAATGTATCTCCACCCAGACCTGCTAACCTGCCAAGAAAATAATCTATATAAGTGTCCACGCAAGGAGTCGCGGCAACCCGGGGCGCTGGTTTAAGAACTACATACTAAATAAATAAAATAAATATACCTTACAGACCACGAAGGTCCATGGGAGCAAGTGAAGTAGCGTTCTCAAGTTGCATTGACCACTAACGAGCATGTGGTTGTGTGGTTAGCACAATGCCCAAGGGCCTTGCCAGTACCACGGCTCGAACTCGAGACTCCAGTTTTTGCAGCGATTCGGTAGTCCAGCACGCTACAGCTTAGACCACCGTGCCCCTATATAGTAATTAAGTTTAATCAATCATCTTTTAATTTAAGTGTCTACAGAAAACCACAGAAGATAAGACAGCATTACTTGAAAGTTTAAATCACCTACAGATATCTAAATACCGGAATAACCATGTTTTTTCCCCTTACATATGAACAGAGGCAGAGAAAAAAAACAGAAGGAGAGATCAGCTTTACAGTATTTCCCTGGTCCTAGGCCTAGTGACCTGTTTGGACTTGACAACAAACTGTTCTTTTGTCAATTAAAGTTACAACAGATCTTAGTTCAATATTGAAATCAGTTTTTAGTTAAATATTAAAATCAGTTTTAAGTTCAATATCAAAATCACTGTTTAGTTAAATATTTTAAAAAGTTTTTATTTGAATTAGGGCTGCGGAAATTATAGATTAATTGGTAAAAAAAAATTATCGATTAAAATTATTTTAATCGATATAATAGCGATTAAATTGAAGAGTTTGTTTTAAATAATTGTTCCGATTTATTAAAAGATGATTAATTATTAATAAAAGTTTGCTTTATTTGCGTACAAAATTCTCCATTTAAAAAAAAAAGAATTTTCTAGTGTCAACTTAAAAATAAGCTCTTATATTTTCATTTAAAAATTGTTAATTGCCTGTTTTTGTTACATTTCTTGAAATGTTCAGTTTAATGACGTCATATATCTTTTTTTATAGCTTAATCAAAATTATCGATTAATTATTCGGTAATTTTTCAAAAGTTAACTATTAAATTTAAATTTAAATTAATCGTTAACAGCCCTAATTTAAATATTAGAATTTAGTTTTTATTTTAATATTAAAATCAGTTTTTAGTTCAATATTAAAATCAGTGTTTAGTTCGATATTAAAATCAGTTTTTAGTTGAATATTAAAATCAGTTTTTAAGTAAATAGTAAAATCAGTTTTTAGTTAGAAACTTTACAAAGAGTATTAGCTATCTGAATTAAAATTAATGACTGCCCTTGTTTCAATGTAATCTTTCTGGAAACATTTCCTTGACTCTGACAGTCTGACAATAAACTCTGTTCACTCCTCTTATATAGAGAGCGTACTTATAAGTACGTCATTCCATGCCAACTCAACCAGTGGTGTTCACCATACAATCTCAGATCTTCCTAAAAATTTTCAGGGTTTGTAGTATATACAAAGTTCAGTAATTGCTGAAAATGTCATGCCATTTGGTCAAAAACGTTCTGAGATATGATTTATTTAAGTTTTTAGGGCAGTCGCAAGTTCGCATGACTTTCACATTTTCATGATGTTTGAATGTGAATATTTCAAAAACTAAAAGAGGTATCAGGCTGAAATTTTCAGTATTTACTCATTGTTTCATGCTGAGATTAATGGTTTTTTTTTATCTTAAATGTAGATTGCATACAGAATTCCCTTCATACAGTTTTCATCAATATTGGACCCGGTATGGCCAAGAACCTACAAGACATGGAATGATTTTTGCTTTATAATTAGTAAGTTTCATATATTTGTTTATTATTTCGACAGAGAATTCTTGTTAATCAATAATAGCGTACTCTACGTGGGCACCCTTATGCTATTACTGAAATTTGTATGTACTACAAGCCCTGAAAATTTCAGGAAGATCTGAGATGGTGTGGTGAACAATTGTCAGAAAACGGGTTGAGTTGACATGGAATGACCCTATAGTACAACGGTGGTCGGACACTTCGACCCCGGACGATTCGACGCCGGACGGTTCGACCCTGCCAGTTCGACGCCAGGACGTTTCGACGCCAGGTCGTTTCGACCCCGGTCG
>MUZC01002154.1:371748-388408 GCA_002072015.1 Radix auricularia
AAGAGCTAGAAAGATGCCAGACCGGTATAGAGACTACCACATGAGCTAATTAATCACTACACTTTTAAAATCGAGCACGTTCAACGTTTTATTCGTTCGTTTCTCGATGGGCATTATGAAGATAACAACCAGGAGTGCCCCAACGTTTCAACAAGACTAAAGCTCGTTAATGTCTTGTCGTCTTTATTTTTTTTAATCTTCAACGTCTGTGTCATGGTGTGATAATACCATTCAAGATAAATCGTTTCATCGAATGTGTTATACGTAATAATTAATGTTAAAATCAGAAGAAAAAAAAAAGATTTGTCAGAAAGGAAGATAAGTATGTAGACAAAAATCAATATACAATAGTCTTCAATCAATCCATAAAGAAACAGTTGGATACTTAATCAAGAACAAGTTTAAAAGACTTTTAATTTTAGTTTTAGGCATAAATTATAATTAAACTTAATATTATCAGAAATAACAATTGGACACTTTATCAAGAATAGACACCAAGTTATAAATACATTAAGTTTAATTTTTATAAATGACATTTAGATAATGTAACTCCTTTAAATGCATCTGAATTGTCTACGTTTTGCTTAATTTTAATTTTCCTCACTGCAAGGTGATCAAGAGTTATTTAGGCTCATTCTATGTTAAACATGTTTTCAATTGTCAATTGATATGAGTCCATATCCGAGGAAAGGAGGAATGTAATAAGGGAAATAACCCTTGATGGTCATGTATAGAATTAATTAATAGAGTGAGAGTTCTTGGTAATAAACCGGAAGTTATAATATGGAATTCAGACATGATGTGTGTTGGTTTTCAGGTCCCTTACATCAATGGATCCAAGATTTCCTATTGGGTAGGGAGCAAACTGTAATAATTAATGGATCTAAATTTACACCAATAAAGGTTAACTCAGGACAGTTCTAGGTCCCTTAATATTTTTAATTTATATAAATGACTTACCCAACAATATCTCAACAGGAACTAAAGTTAGGTTATTTGCTGATGATTGTATAATCTACAGAACAATCAAGTCAGAACAAGATAGCAAAATTTTACAAAAAGACTTAGATGAATTAATAAAATGGGAAACTAACTGGAGTATGTCCTTCCACCCAGAAAAATGTCAACTGCTAAGAGTAACAAAGAAAAAGAAACAAATAAATTCAAAATATTTCATTAATGGAAAAGAACTAACCCAAACTAAAGATGCGAAATACTTAGGATTCATAATAAATGAGAAACTATCTTAAAATCCCCATGTCAATGAAGTTATTAAAAAATCAAACAAAATCTTAGGCTTTATAAAAAGAATCTTTTACAAATGTAACAAAGATATAAAACTAAAATGCTACCTCACCCTGGTGAGACCTATACTAGAATATGCATCTACTGTATGGGACCCATCCACCAAAGAAAATATTGATAAGAAAATATTGATAAGCTAGAACAAATCCAAAAAAGAGCTGCCAGATTCATTACTGGAGAATATTCAAAACTGACAAGAGTAACACCATTAGTTAAATCATTAAACCTTGAAACACCGGAGGATAGAAGAACCAAGAGTACATTAGTAATTATACATAAGGCAATTAATTCTAATTTAGAAATACAAGACAAAGATAACCTAATACAACCCTCAAATAGACATAAAGTTAAAAACACCTTTCTTATTCCATATGCAAGAACAAACACATACAAGTTTTCTTTCTTTCCGTCCGGTATTCGGGCGTGGAATGGGTTGCCTGAAGAAACCAGGAAAGCCAACACTTTATCATCATTTAAAACTCTAGTAAGAATACAGGACTAAACACAAACCATACAAATACGTAGGACGCAATAATCTTCTGTACAGAAGGAGCGTCTGTAACATATAAGATAAGAAGTTAAGATATCATAATTGCCAACAGATCATCTGTCATTATCTTCTGCATAGAAGGAGCGTCTGTATATCTAAGATAAGATAATCTATGGCTCTAATATTATGCTACTAAATTCGAAAGGTGGCGCCATATGTCTGTACAATTCTGGTACAAGATAAAACAACTTTATTGAGTAAGAATATTCAATTTTATTAGACTATTAGAGGCTCTAACATTTTCTTCTGTCGGCGATGAGAGAATAAACTCTCAAGTATATGTCGTATTGAGTATAAGGTAAAGATAATCTAACACAAGACTCAGTCATAGTGAATTATTCCAACAATGCTGATAATTTAAAGATTGACAATTAAGGATTTATAAAGATAATGACATAAGTGATAAAAAATTTAAATGTAAGTATATCTTAAAAATAGTTATGTAGAATATATTAATAAATGACAAAACGATTTTGGGGAAGGATGGAATGTGTTATACTTTTGTGAGATTTGTGACAATGGGGAGGGAGCTGTTTAAGAACTGTGACGTCCCTTCAAAAATCGCGCAACTTTAAATGAAATCTGCACTTTAATATTTGATTCCTAACAATTTAGTGACGTTTTAAATGGCCTCAAACTCTTTACGCTATTGGATTGCACCCTTACACCTACACTGAATACATACTTGAATAATACTTGACAATAAAAATTAGTTGAGAAATGCTCTATTTGAAATAAGGGGGTGGGGTGGGGAGCTTTGTGACGTCACTTTTTGTTTATTTTTAGCATGTCTAGGTTTTTTTCTCTTTTTTTACTTACGATCTAGGTTTATTTTGACGTGTTGGCTAGGTTTTTCCTAAATTGTCAATGGCAGCACTGGTTTTATATTACTCTAGAAGACCTGTTGTGCGTTGCATCATTGTCAGAAACAATGAATAAATTGAAAAAAAACCCAATAAATAATGTGTTTTAAAATATTATATCAGAAATGCGGCAATGTGAAAAAAAGTCCAAGTTTCATAGCAAACGGATCAATAAATTTATAATATAAAAAAATAATAGAAAAGAACAAACGATATTGAGGGGCCCGGCTCCAATATGACTGTTATTTTTTTTTACTGCTTTTGTACTCATGTTATATTGCTCAATATTGTGTAAAATTGATTGGGGATTCAAATTATTAATGTGTAGTGAAAAAAAAACGTTATTTTGGCCCCCCTTTCCCGAGGGAATGAACATTAGGAGTTCATTGGCCGATTGTAGTGAGATATAGACTCTTGAGTTTTTATATACAGGAGTGTCTACTGCTACGACATGTCGTAACGCCAGCAACGTCCGCGCGGATTGTCTGCCGTTACGACAAGTTACGACATGTCGTAAAAAATTTTCTGTATTTCAATTAAGCTATTACTAATACTTAAATACTAAACTATAATTCTCATAATGAAATATCATGATCACTAGATAAGCTTATTAATGAATTTTAAAACTTAAAAAAAAATCTATATTGAGCCATTAAATGAGAAACAGTTATAATTTTTTTTTAAATATACTTTCTCATCAGCTTCGCTAGATCAAGTGATAGTCCGTTTGCTTCGTAAATGATATGACACTATTGAAAGCGGAATCGAATCCCGCTGCCGTCATGTTTTTTTATTGTTTTTTTTTTTAATTTCACTTATTATTATTTTTAAAAAATTCATAATGAGCATGCTGATAATTTTTGATATTATTCTGATAAGCAGATACGTTGATAAGCAGATACTAAATCTGTTAAAATAATAATATTTATATTTTAGACTAGTCTTACAATAATCCATCCACATATTCTTGGCTAGAGTTACGACATCCGACATCGGGTCGTCTGCTGCTACGACAGTCGTAAAAATGTGTAATGTGCATACTTACAGTTACGACTAAAACTGTATTTAATTATGCCAATACCATTTTTTTTCTTTTGATTAGCGAGTTGACATTCAGCATCACCAACGAAAAAGGTGAGCCGTGAGTTTAAAAAATGACTATAAAGCTTCACTGTTACTTAATTGTTTGGAAGATATTTTTGAAAAATTCTCTGAATTGAAGGCATCGCGAAAAAGTGCTGAACGCAAGCGGGGGAAGCGGGATGTGAAGCCATTGTCAGACGAAGGAGGCATAGCGCATCATGCCCCGCAGACTTGCTCGAAATACATAGTGCAAAGAGAGACGGGAGGGGGGTGCTGAGAAAACGGACACAAACAGCAACACGAAGTAATAGTACTAATAGTAATAGGGGGGAAAATGGCGAGTAAACGAGGAGTCATGTGCGGTTGTTATTACCTGTCCCCCCCTCAATAGTAATAGTATTAGTAATAGAGTGAAAATGAGGTAGTAGGATGAATGGAATTGTTTCCTGTGACAAGTCTGCACACGGCACATCTTATTATTCCACACGAAACGAATTAATAGGCCTACATTCTTGCGATTGTGCGTCAATCAGTTGCTTGAGGATTTTCATTTACGACTTTAGGCTTTACGGTATACTAAATTTTAATGCACCGGCATCTTTTACACAAGTATACTATAGTATAGCAAAATCGGCTGATATATTTATAATCAGTAGACCAATATTATATTAAAATTAAATCTATTTAAATAATTTATTTAAATAAATTTAGATTTTAGAATTAATGCACACACAAATAATCTATTACATATGATACATCTAAACGGAAGATTATTGCGTCCTAAGTTTATGTAAGGATTATTTCTAATATAGCAAGTACCAAGTAATGGTGTTCAGCATTACAGCGGCAAACTGGAAAATACCTAAGAACGGGGACAGCGTTGGGGTAAGGTTATTTTAGGTTACAATTTAGGACCACAACGGCCCCACAATATATACGATATGTATAAGTCAATGTATATGATATTTATTGCTATTTAGGTCAAGGTCAACGGGAGTTCAATGACGCATCAAAGCATACATGCGAGTGAGAGCCGTCTCACACTATGTTCACAAGTTTAACCCAATAAGACCCTCCCACGTACACAAGTTTAACCCAATGAGACCCTCCCATGTACACAAGTTTAACCCAATGAGACCCTCCCACGTACACAAGTTTAACCCAATCACACCCTGCCTGTACACAAGTTTAACCCAATCAGACCCTGCCATGTACACAAGTTTAACCCAATCAGACCCTGCCATGTACACAAGTTTAACCCAATCAGACCCTGCCATGTACACAAGTTTAACCCGATCAGACCCTGCCATGTACACAAGTTAACCCAATCAGACCCTGCCATGTACACAAGTTTAACCCAATAGACCCTGCCATGTACACAAGTTAACCCAATAAGACCCTGCCATGTACACAAGTTTAACCCAATCAGACCCTGCCATGTACACAAGTTTAACCCAATCAGACCCTGCCATGTACACAAGACCCTGCCATGTACACAAGTTTAACCCAATCAGACCCTGCCATGTACACAAGTTTAACCCAATCAGACCCTGCCATGTACACACGTTTAACCCAATCAGACCCTGCCATGTACACAAGTTTAACCCAATCAGACCCTGCCCTGTACACAAGTTTAACCCAATCAGACCCTGCCCTGTACCCTGCCACATGTGGCCCGCGAGCTGTGGTTTGCCCACCCCCGTGGTAGTCTGCTGTCATGTGGGAGCGCCTTTAGGTTGAGTCACTTATCAAATGACATTCTCTGTTGGGTCGAGTGTTAAACCTCTAGGACCCGGCCCATTTTATCGCATGCGATCCTCATGAAACGGGCATCGCCATAAAACTACCCTTCTACATGTATACAGTGGCGTTGCTAGGGCTTTTGGGGCCCGGGGTGCTCGCGTCTTTGGGGTCCGGGGAGTTTGGCCTCTTTGGCTCATTTTGACCAATTGCGTAATTTATAATATTTAATGTAAACAATATTTTCAGACACTCATTTGGGGCCCCCCTTATTTGGGGCCCCGAGTGGACTTTCAAATTTGGACCCACCACCATCCTTTAGCTACGCCACTGCAGGTATCGTAACTTTTCCGTTCAGATCCAATCACAGTGACTCTAAATGTGTGTGAGAAGTTGGATGTGTGTGGGTGGGGATGGGTCATTATTCATAATGTCGTTAAAATAGGACACAGAAGAACTCGAAGTTTTCTTCCAACGAACAGTGTTAACTGTGGTGTTATCTAATATAATGATATTGCATAATATTAATAGCATAATATGATATGACTGGTTATGTCAAGGATATCTTGCTATGATTGGCTATGTGTAAACGAAATCTAGCTATGATTGACTATGTCAAGGAAATATGGCTATGACTGGCTGTGTCAAGGAAATATGGTTCCGACTGGCAATGTCAAGGATATCTTTTTATGACTGGCTATGCCTAGGATATCTGGCTATGACTGGCTATATCAAGGATATCTTGCTATGATTGGCTATGTCAAGAATATCTTGCTGTGATTCTCCTTCCTCTTCCCTCTTTCCCCAGCTGTGGCCGCACTGTGTCGCTTCACAGTGTCCCGCCATGTGGGCCGATCATTGTGTCACGTGACTCAGGTCATACGGTTATCATACCAGTTTAGAATGTCAATGTTAGCCGCCTTCATGCCCCTCCAACCACCATTTTCCCTGTCTTCATTAGGCCTGTCAACGGGTAACCGAGACTCGTGTACCCGTTGCCGAGCCATTACCCGGGTAGTAAAATGGCGCTCGGGTACCCGTGAAAATGTTACTCTAATACTTTTACCACCAGTGTTTAAACTGTGGCTCTTCTGTGTCCAAATTTCGGCTCGCGGAAAATTTATCAAATTAAAACTTTTCGTTTGAAATAAATACGGTGAAATACGTATTAACATGAAAATGCTTAAAAAGAAATAAGTTTTAAAGGGAAATAAAACACGGTCCCGACAAACTTCAAAGTATTTTGATACACTTTTTCCCCAGGAACATAAAAACAATAATCATTTAAAACAAAAAGGTTTTATGTCTTTGAATTGTTCCAGTAAGGAAAATAGAACACAACGCTGATAACTACTATTAACTAGGAAGGGCTAGGAATGACCTTGGCCTTGAAATACGCCGCACATCGTTGTTACCGATTGAGCGAGCCAATGCTGCTTATCTAACCCCCCCCCCCCCCCCACTCACACGTGTCTCCACTGCTATCCCCACCATACTTTAAAAAAAAATATCAATCGTTTAACGATTTTCACTATAATGACAAAAATAAATAGCGGGGGTGGGTCCGTCCGCTCAGTATGACACAAAAAAGAACACAAGAGCGATAACTAGGAATGGCTAGAAATGATCGTGGCTTTGAAATACACCGCTCAACTTTGTAAAGGATTGAGACGCGCAAATTTCTTTTATCTACCCCCCCTAACATATGTCTCCAATCCTATCCCCACCATACTTTAAAAGAAATAAACAACCGCTATATACTGGGAAAAGGGGGGGGGTAAAATTTATTATTTTATTTTTATTTTTTATTTATAAAATCATATTTCAAATCATTGAACAATTTAATGTATTACAAAAATAAATGCCGGGGGATGGGTCCACTAAGTAGGGGCAAGTCCTGAAAAGTTTAGTTAATTAAAACAGTTGTCAGCTATGAAACTAGAATTAACCCGTCATGTCATCATACGATTAGCACAACGCCCCCCCCCGACCCCCCTGCTAATAAAAATCACCTTAGCATCCCTCTACTCATTGTTTTTACACCACTGTACTACAGTAGTATTTCCATGTCATCGTTTTACAATCGTTGACTCATTACATCCAAATTGCATTTCCACAATAAACAAGGCAGTAAAAGTCCAATGGTAGTAATAGCGGGTATATGACGAACATTTTGTGGCATTTCGAACGGGTAACCCGGGTATTGGAACGGGTACCCGGCAGCATTTTTCAACTATATTGACAGCCCTATTCTTCATATGTCTATATATCTAAGACTAGGCCGTCCAACCAACCTTTTCCCTGTCTCCATATGTCTATATATCTAAGACGTGGCCGTCCAACCAACCTTTTCCCTGTCTCCATATGTCTATATATCTAAGACGTGGCTGTCCAACCAACCTTTTCCCTGTCTCCATATGTCTATATATTGTGAAGATCCGCTGCTTATTCTATTGGTTATCTTTCCTTATCCACTCTCACTGTTATTCTGCTCTTCACACACTTTGTTAATTACTCTTTAAACACTAAACACCAAGGCAGAATGTACACTTCATTCTTTTAATCTCTTAACTTCAGTACATTCATTATTCGTGCATCTCTCTACATCTGATTCTATCTACCTCTCCTTCTTCTCCCTGCGTGTCTCCCTCTCCATGTGAGTCATGTGCGTCTCTGTCCGTCTCAGTCCGACTCTTAGTCCATTCCCGGCTCCGCCCCCAGACTTCGCTGTCCGAAAGTCAACCGTCAATCAAATTGTACCTCCCCTTAGGTAAGACGGGGGTAGGTGGGTGTACCCTGTCATGGTCAGTAGCCCCCCCCCCTTTTCTTGTCTCTGACCCGCTCTACATTTGTCGGCCCTTTCATCTACCGTTCGGCCAACGGTCTGCCATACCTGACACCTGGGCTAGACTATTTGCCCGTGGTCAGCTCTCGTCTTTGATTCCCAATTCAAGCGAGGTAACAACTAAACGTCACAGTTCGCACCTCCGGCCACCTGGACTCACCGTTAGTCCAGCGGCACATCAAAGGCCAAACATAAGCAGCGCCCTAACCGCCCTAAATTCCCCACACAGTCCCCCTACTTTCAAAATTTATGTCGCCCTCGACATTAAAGAACCCTCTCGGTGTATGTTTGTTTAAATTGGCTTCGAGTGACTAAGACCCTCTGGCAAACAATTCAAAACAAATACACATAGAGGCTTTTGTGTTTCCCGCCAACACAACCTGCGCTCACCATCCTACATCACTCCATCCCTACCCCTCTATACCGTCTCCCCCCACTAACGTGTGTCAGTCAAGTCCATGTCACAAAATCATATCATGAGACAAACCAAGCACAACAATTCAATACATCAACTTGTTCATGTAACAGCATTACACAACAAAACGCAATGCCAAATCATCATCAAAAATCAAATAATAGCATAAGGTAGCAAAACATATTTCAGAAATTCACCATTCCTAAAATTCAAGTGATAGCATTAAATGACTAACCAAAATAGTTATCTCAATAGTTCAGATAGTGTAATTTAAATGTTCATTTGAATAATCTAGATTTTAGCACACTCTCCTCGTCTGTCGTCTATCACACGAATAGTTCATAATCTTCAACTTTGGCGGATAAGTGTCATCGTGTTTCATACTGGCATATCCCTCAAGATGAATGATTTTCATTGTCTGCCCTTCTCGTCTTATTTCGAACAAATTATCATTGAATTTCCTGGTGATAACGAACTGATTACGATGATTTCTGTTATCCCGACACGCTTGGTTGACGGAGTCGGACAATTGAATTTTGTCACCGACCTTAAACGAGCGAGTTGCTGCTCTTGTCGTGATGACACCTTCCTCCCGCTCCTGTCGAATTGTCGCCTTTGTCTCGACTCTAGCAAGAGGTTTGAATTNACCACACCTCTTGACGGACGTATCATTCACATTCCTTAACCTGGATACCGGTAAGGGGCAGGGCGATGGAACAATAGGGCAACTCTGGCCGCGAGTAACCCTAGTCCCCTGAATTTGACTTGAACGCTGCCTATTATTCACCTTCACTGCATTCACTCCTAGGCGGGGAGACACTGGTAACGGAATATTTTTCACCCCATTAGAAACACTAGCATGGGAGTTCATCTTATACGGTTCACAACTTATTATTTTTCCTTTATGCACAATTTGAACCTTGTTGTTACCCAATGTCAGGCCCTTGCTGACTGAAAAGGCAAAGTTATATTTGCACAAAAAGTCAAAACCAATGTATCCGTCCTCGGCTATCTCAGCAACGTACACGGTCCAAGGATACACATTGTTACCAATCTTTAATTTTAACTGACTCACCCCATAAAGCTTAAGAGGTGCTCCATTTGCGGTCTGTAAGTTCACTGGGTCCAATTTGTGAATTTGAGGGCGCTGCTTACGTGGGATCTCGAAAAATCGTTTTCCCGATATAACAGTTACTGCAGCTCCTGTCTCCATCAGAAATTCCATTCTATCACCACAAACTTTAACTGGAACATAAACTGCACGTGAATCAACATTATTTTCCATCACTGAAATACGATTCAGCTGAGGTAGTCTAGGAGTTGTTCCTCCACGTTCCTCGGTAGCACAATTTCGGGCAATGTGACCGATCCTATCACACCCGTAGCACCTCATTTCTGCTCTCCGTGGTTCCCGTGACGAAAAATGTGTTGACTGTCTCTGAAAGGCGACGACAAATCTCAGATCCTCCCTCAGGCCACTGATTTCTCTAGCCAGTTGGTCAGTGGCTACTGCAGCAACCTTTTGTCCTGGCTTACTTATATTGTCCCTCAGGTTTAAGAGTTGGTCAAGGGCTACTCGGGCCTTTTCCACAGTTTGAGGTTCAGACATTAGGCCTATTTGTGATACCATCGCCTGATCGGGGAGTCCCCGGAGAAATTGTTTGAATCCGATGGCATCAAGAGTTAGTTGATCCGCCGTTGGAAAACTTTGTTTGACTAAGCTGGTGATGGCGGAAGCGTACTCCACCGTCGTTTCGGTGTCGAGTAGCATTCGGTTTTCCAATAAATTTTGGAAGAATGCCGGTGTCCTGTGGTCCTTAAATCTACGGAATAGGGCCTCTTTTAATTTCTCATAAGTGTTCTTCTCCTCTTCCTTTAGATAACAGTGGATATAGTCCTGAACTGGCCCAGTTGCTGACGTTTGTAGATACATGCATTTGTCCTCTTCGCTCCACTTATGTATTTTTGCAACAATTTCAAATGTGCAAATAAACGAGTGCCAGTTAGAACTCCCGTTGTAGGTTGGTGGGTTAGGACGATATGGTGTCGCCATCGTTGTTCTGCTAGTTGAAGAAAGGCTAACAATAGCTTTGAAGATTTTCAAGGCTTACTTCTCCTGGGAGACGCTGCCAGGTTATATCCCACCGCTGCCAGCATTTTGTGAAGATCCGCTGCTTATTCTATTGGTTATCTTTCCTTATCCACTCTCACTGTTATTCTGCTCTTCACACACTTTGTTAATTACTCTTTAAACACTAAACACCAAGGCAGAATGTACACTTCATTACTTTTAATCTCTTAACTTCAGTACATTCATTATTCGTGCATCTCTCTACATNTGCTTCTATCTACCTCTCCTTCTTCTCCCTGCGTGTCTCCCTCTCCATGTGAGTCATGTGCGTCTCTGTCCGTCTCAGTCCGACTCTTAGTCCATTCCCGGCTCCGCCCCCAGACTTCGCTGTCCGAAAGTCAACCGTCAATCAAATTGTACCTCCCCTTAGGTAAGACGGGGGTAGGTGGGTGTACCCTGTCATGGTCAGTAACCCCTCCCCCTTTTCTTGTCTCTGACCCGCTCTACATTTGTCGGCCCTTTCATCTACCGTTCGGCCAACGGTCTGCCATACCTGACACCTGGGCTAGACTATTTGCCCGTGGTCAGCTCTCGTCTTTGATTCCCAATTCAAGCGAGGTAACAACTAAACGTCACAGTTCGCACCTCCGGCCACCTGGACTCACCGTTAGTCCAGCGGCACATCAAAGGCCAAACATACGCAGCGCCCTAACCGCCCTAAATTCCCCACAATATCTAAGACGTGGCCGTCCAACCAACCTTTTCCCTGTCTCCATATGTCTATATATCTGAGACCTGGCCGTCCAACCAACCTTTTCCCAGCTCACAATATAGCACGTCCTTGGGTGTGCAATCAGATTGCATTTTGTTGACGGGCCCAAGCCAGCATAGGCGTGTTTTACTTATTTGGCTGACATGCTGAATGCTGTACATGTTCGAATGAGCCAGGACTTCATTGTTGAGGATGTATCTCCCTTAATTTTAAGTCCAGTTTAGAATTGATAAGAAAATATATATTTCCACATCTATATTATCGTTAATTTAATCTGAATACGAAAGTAGACTATTCTATAACATTATAAAAAGCCAATAGCTGTGATTCTAAATTCTATGTATACTATTGGGGGTCGGGTTTGGGGGTAAAGAGGCGCTAGTTGGCTCATTAAACCTGAGATAACGCAAATGGAGTGACAATAACTCAATGAGAATGTAGCCCAAGTTTATTTGAATAAGCCCGGTGTAAGCGGTTTCAGGTTGTGCCGTGTTATTTTCTTAGTTTTACACACTACACATCATCACCAAGAGAACGTGACGTGGGGTTTTTATGATCTGTTTTTGAAGTTTATGACCTCATGTAACTCTGAGTGTCCTAACGTGATCGTATCAAATCATTTAAAACTGTTACTGTGGTTGAACATCCAACTGACACTTTTAGTAAATAGAGCATCACCGAGATGCTTCGAGATTTGTAGATGGCGTAACAATATTTGACCGTAGTAATTAGCTGTTATTTAAGGGGAATTATAGTCTGATATAAAGCAGGTCTGCCGGAAACGAACGTTATTATATAGCTGCTGAAGTCTTTTTGGTAAACAAGGAGTTCCCAGAAAGAAAACATTTTTTTGTTTCAACAAATATTATATGTAAGTATGAAATCTTGATATTGTGCAATTGATTTTTCAGGGAACAAAAACTGAAACTCGTGTTTTAAATTAACTAAAAGTTACTGTTAGGTAATTAAACATGTGTAACGGTAGAATTCAATTCCTGCTCAGACAATATACTCTTAAGACCTTTCTGTGGTGCAACAAAACGTTAACTTCCCCAAATGTAATTAATTAAGACTTTTTTAAAGTGCGCCGGATTAACCCTTTGAAACATATATGTACACGTCGTAACACCTGATCTGCGAGTCCGCCATCACGACACAGATCTACCGACCAGGTCAGTTGTGCCCCTGAATCAAAGATGGTACCAAACGGCACTTGGTTATAATAGCTGGTTCAACTTTTAAGGGGTAATGAAAAATTTATTTTTCCCCCATAAAGAAACACAATGAGAACGTTGAAAACTTTGTGGGGTGTATAAATTTAAGTTTAATGTTTGACCGTTGAACACAGTGTAGTATGAAGTAAAAAAAAAGATTAATGTTTGATATAGTCCATTTCCTTTCTAAAATTGTTGCTGCCTACACTTATTTTATTAGCTATTTTTTATTTGTTAAAAACAATTATTAACATTTATAAGCACATCCCTGTATACTGGTCTGTACATAATCAATAAGCATACAACCCCCTGGTGAATGTTGCCATGGAGTTAACAGATGTACAACGTATTTCCAGAGTAGGCATGGAGTCAACAGATGTACAACGTATGCCAAGTGTAATAATAATAATAATAAAATGATGATTTATATAGCGCTGTATCCCAGCAAGGAGCCAGGCTCACAGCGCTTTACATTGAAACAACAATACATATATAAATAAAAAGAAACATTCATAGCATATTAACTACATAAATGACAATACGGTATACTCAATACATCAGCTACGCTAATCAATTACAGAAATGTGGTTTTATTATTTTTGAAAATAAATTTTAAAAAGATGTGTCTTAAGTGCAGTCTTAAATGACTTAGCAGTTGAAATGCTACGGATGTGTAATGGAAGAGAATTCCATTGTTTGGCTGCACAAAAGGAGAATGACCTTTCGCCAAATGTTTTAGTTCTTATCTTAGGAACACAGAGAATGCGTGTATCCGCAGAGGAAGGCAGAGTGTAGGCATGGAGCAGGGCCCGCTTTTGGCATAGGCAATCTAGGCAGCTGCCTAGGGCCTCCAATTATTAGGGGCCTTGCACAGGAATCTTAGAATAAATATATATACACTATTAATATACACTGTCAATATTTAAAGAGTGAGCTAAGGCTAAACTATAAACATTTAATGGGCCGTCCAAAAAGTAAGTCACGCTCCAGAGGGGGATTGGGTGTAAGAAAATGACAGTTCGTGTCAATGGGAGGTGGTGTTCGACTATGTGACGTCACGGTGTTTTATGTTAAATGTTATTTATTTTGTTTATAAAAAAAATATATTTTGTTTGAAAGTGTGACGTCTTATCTTATCTGTTACAGCTACTCCTTCCAGACGTACTTTCGAGATTGAGGGGGAGGGGGGTCCCCAAGATTTTTGACAGTTTGTAACAGAGTAGACGGGGGTAAAGTTGTCATAAAGAATTAGGTACTTTATGGACGGCTCCTAAATGTTAAATACTGTTGTAAGTAGCAAAATCTAAAAACGAATCTAAGTTTGGATTTGGATGTAGAAATTTTTTGTCAATAAAAATATTTGACAAAGTTATGCCGAAACTTTACTGATTTATAAAAAATATATATTTTTTTTGTTTTCAGAGCTTAGCAATAACAACGGCTAAGGGGCCGTACATAAATGACGTCACGCTCCTAGAAGGGGGGGGAGGAGTGTCACACTTTTGTGACGATGCGTGACGGGGGAGGGAGGGGGTTGAAGAAACGTGACGTCACATCAAAATGGTAACTTTAAATTAAACTTCCACTGAAATATTTGGTCGCTTAAAATTTATTTAATGATTTTTTATCAGTGCTTCTCAAAGTGCCGGTCGATAGGCCATCAAACACCGGTTGGGGTCAGTTATCAAGACATGAAAATTAAATCTAATTATCATCCTTAAGTTTAAGAACCGACAAGAGAACGTATGAAATTGTAACCGTACGTCGTTTGATGCTGCCATCAAAGCAATTGTGATGTAGCTGCAGCGTTGTTTTGTTCACTCACGGTATAGTGTCTGCTAACTGTTTTGTCGGTTACCCCCAAACTTCAAATGGTGCGTTTAAAAAAAGCAAACATCACAAGTGTCTAAAAAAGATCTGAATAGGATTATGTGTAAATATTTTAGACCACAACAACACGGAATATCCATTGGGGGTGGAGGGGGGTTTGGGACAGGTGAATGTATTTGATACAATTATAAACGTTTTAAGTTTGATATAATTATTAAATTGGTTTTTGGTCAAACGTCCCTGACCATTCTAAATATAATGATAAATGTGCCCATTCAAAATTAGTCAAAGTATTCTTTAACTTTATTGAATGCATGAAATTCTTGACATCGCAATTCGAGAGGAGCACAAAACAACTTTTTTCTGAGCTAAGTTTTTAAGGCATCAATTTTAAATATGACAGAAAGGATACTTGATACAGTCAAGTCATGTGGATTAAGATTATTGTTACTCGTGTCAATATAAATGAAAGTAGGGTGGGGGGTGGATTTAGGTGTCTTAGTATAGTACGGATGTAAGAAATCTACATAGTTGTCAAATTTAACATATGCATTTTGTGGAAGGAACCGGTTTAATAGTGGGCATATGTTCAAAGCGAACACGTACACATGACGTATTTTAATATATCTAACGTATTGTAGTGTATGTTATATGTCTAAAATGAGTCTGCATTACTCCCTAAAATTCCCTTTTGACCCAAGATGAGGTAATTTAACCCTGTTCGCCGACCTCTTTCTAACGGGATGCTCGTCAGTCAATTGAAGGATTTCAATAAAATACATTTCAAACATATTACTTTATAATATTTTTTATTTTAAGAAGTTAACCGTGGTGATTAATAGCCAATGTTTAATTTGTATGCATTTAAATACAATATTATCTATTGATCACAGTTTGTTTTTTGAAGGCCGGTTAAACGTGTTTAAAAAACGAACCAGTTCAAAAGGATACCTAAAAATTAAAATTATGAAAGTTTATGTTAACATTATGGTTCACCCAAAATAAGCGGTTTCTAGCAAATTTTATGTGCCCACAATGATTCAGCGTTACCCCCAATAATTCCTTTTTACCCCAAATGAGATAATTTATCGCTGTTAACCGACCCCTTGGTTAAACAGACCGATGGCGGTAGCCATGTATTTTTCATTAGTTTATAAATGCCACAAGAGGATGCAACAATTTAAAAACGCCTCGTCCATTGGTGACATTATATTTACAACTCTTGTGTGACGTACGTAAAATTCTAGAAAAAAAACAAAACAACAACAAGAACATATTTTGAGTTTCGGAGTAAAAAGTTATGATAATATTGGATATTTTATTAATGTCATAGTACTTTTCAGTCTTCAACTTGCAGGAATTACTGTATTTTGCGACGCACAAAATGACACCCTACGTTCCAGCACAATGTGGGATTCGTACAGTACTCGCCCTATTTCTCTTCCAGCGCAAACCTAATAATTTTAAGAAAACATGAGATGTGATATCAATGTGGTAATTTTAGATCAAATGCCTTTGATGTGCATATACTTAGCATGAAAACTGTCATTAGAAGATCGAAATCGATTTGAGGAATTGTCTTGTATCTATATATTCTAGGTTCAATACATCAATAGTCAGATTCGCGAGCTTAATCACGAATGTTAATCACATCAAATGTTTTTGACGTTACCGCTGCATTGTTCGTTAGCTGTCTTGCTATGCCTTGGCAACTAAACAATTTTTTTTTAAAAATGTAATATATAAAACAAGCCGAATTCATACTTAATCTTATGGCTTTAAGCTTTGTATGGGCTCATTTTGCTATCAAATAAGTACAGAGAAAATCACGCCAAAGCGAGAAAAGAGTGCACCGGTACTTGGAGAAAAGGAAACATTCCTTCCGGTCATCTAATATAAAAAAAAGTGATTTTAAACATAATTAATTTCAATTAGAAAATAAGGTTGTTTGTTTTTTTTGGCTTGGGGGGGG
>MUZC01002154.1:388437-420787 GCA_002072015.1 Radix auricularia
TGGGGGGGGGAGGGGCTTTATTTTGATATGTTCAGTGGATTATTTTTTTTTTAAAAAAAATACTGAATATCTATGTAATAATCGATATTTATCGACTAAGACCATGAGACAATCGTATTATAATAATAATAATAAAATGACAATTTATATAGCGCTGTATCCCAGCAAGGAGCCAGGCTCACAGCGCTTTACATGGAAATAACAATACATATATCAATAAAAAGAAACATTCATATCATATTAACTACATAAAGGACAAAACGCTATACTCAATACATCAGCTACGTTAATCATTTAAAGAAATGTTGTTTTATTAATTTTGAAAATACATTTTAAAAAGATGTGTCTTAAGTGCAGTCTTGAATGACTTAGCAGTTGAAATGCTACGGATATGTAATGGAAGAGAATTCCATTGTTTGGCTGCACAAAAGGAGAATGAACTTTCGCCAAATGTTTTTGTTCTTGTCTTAGGAACACAGAGAATGCGTGTATCTGCAGAGGAGCGTAGCTGACGACTTGGTGAGTAGACTGACAAAAGTTCAGTAAGATATGAATGGCATGAGTCAGAAAAGAAGTTTAAATATGAAATTAGTTGATGCTCTTCGTATAGCATTGACTATTCCTTTTACTATTGTATCTTGGGAAAGAAGTTTTTCAAAGGTGAATAATTTAAAAAACAAAAAACTATTTGTGAACGACTATGACGCAAGAATGATATTAATTGAACGAGATATCGGCCAGTCTCTGGATTATTCACAATTTATTGCAGACTTTGCTGCCATCAAAGCAACAAACGATGATTTTCGTGAATATTTATGACAGGGGTCTGGAGACATTTTGTCTGAGAGAGACATGGATGTAGACTAACGTGTTTGTTTTGGCCGCGTTCTTTCTTGTAGGCGTTAATTAATAGCAAACTCTTTCACACATTGAAAATATTGAAGCCCTTGGTAAACATAAATAACTTTAATTCAGCAAGTGAACGTATTACACTCTTTTTACAAATTAAAACTCATCAGTGACAGAAATCAATAACATTCCAAGTTCCTCACACACTCTGATCTCTCTAAAAGTCTCCTGGGACACCCCACTCATCACGTGATCTCTTTCTACCAATCATTTCTCACGTGGCAATGGACACAATGTGTGATAAAGGTAATTTTTAAAGTAGCCTAATTCTGTGAGAGACATACATTTTTTCAAAACTAAAAATTCAAATAAATGTATGCATTTTATGTAATTTCAACACTAAAATTAAAATAATTCTATTTCTGAATTCTTTATAATAACAATGTTATGCTGTTGCTAACCAAAAATGGGCACTTCTTGCCAGTAATGCGTCTTATGGTTCTGCATGACTTTACTGATGGCTTTTAATTTGTATTGTTGATACATGGTGAGGTTTAGTAATATGCAGGCGTTGAGACGTTCATACCGTTAAACGTGATCGCTGGTTGTTCTTAATGAATGTTCTTTAGTTGTGAGAAATCCTGCTCGCATGCATACCGACTTAGAGCTAAATATGTCAGTACAACAATTCTCAACAAATCTTTCCGCATCTTCATTCAGTGATTTGAACTTATTTAGCCACATGTCTGAGGCCTTCAGTTCAGCAGCTTGGGCTGACGCAGACAATGAGGATACAACTCAGGTCACTGCTGTCCACTGCAAACTCGTTCGGATAGAGGATGAACGTAAATAGACAAAAAGGGCTCGCGAAATTCTCCAAATCGTGCTTTAAATGGCTGCAGAACATTAGACTTCAAACCTGCTAGCTGCTGAATAATAAGATGTTGAACAGGTCACTTGATGTGCTCACATCTTTGAACTCTCCCAGTGTTTCAAAGGGAAGCAGACGACCTGCTTCTAATTTGATTCTAATGTGTGTTTGTTTTCAAATGCAAACACTGCTTGTTGTGGGGATTAGATAGTATTTTCAGCGCCTTATATTTTCACATTTATCTGATTTAGATTATTGTTTATCTATACTAATAAAAGGGAAAGCCCTCACTGAGTGACTCACTCACTGATCCATCAATAATTCTCACACTTTCCTTGTAGGTAGAAGCATGAAACTTTGGGAGGGTGCTGGGTACCTTCTCACGACGAAAATTGACGAAAATTAATTTTAAAAATCTTGCTCATGTGGGGCCGGGGGCCAAAAATATTTTTTTCCTTATATGTGATCTATAAAAATTTAAAATATCCAAATCTCCTATTTCTCGTGTAGATAGTAGCATGAAACTTTGGATATATTTCTGTACATGCTCTCAAAGATGATTTTTTAAGAAAATATGTTAAATTTCCAACTCATGGGGGCCGGAGGCCCAAATATAATTTTACTTATGTTAAAAACCGACTCATCACTTATTCTCCAATGTTCCGTGTAGATAGAAGCATAAAGCTGTTGGGTACCTTTTCACGACGCGAACTTTACAAACGAAAAAGAATTTTTAAAATCTCCGTCATGTGGGTCCGGGAGCCAAAAACAAGATTTTTTTTCATATTATGGGCTATTTCCCGTATAGGTAGAAATATGAAACTGTGGAAATTTGAGTACACGTTCTCTAAGAAAATTTGCAAAAAGATTGTTAAAACTTCCTCTCATAGGAAACCAATTAGAGTTTTTCTTATATTAAAAAAAAACGACTCATCTCAAATTCTCCAATTTTCTGTGTAGGTGGGAGCATGAAACTTTGGAAAATTGTTATGTACCCTCTAACGACGAAAGTTGGTGTAAAAGAATTTTGAAATACACACTCATGGGGACCGGGGTTCAAAAAACATTTCTTCTCTTATATGAGCTATTTAAAAATTTAAAAACTATTATTCGCTTATTTCCCGAATAGGTAAAGGCATGCAACGTTGGGGGTTGTTAAATACACTTCCACGATGGTAGCAGGTGAAAATATATTTAAAATATCTAGACTGTCCATCTACTGGTAATTTTCCGGGACAGTCCCTAAATTTCACCTCTGTCCCGGAATCCTGACAGGGACGCAATTTGTCCCGGAATTTAGAAATTAAAAAGTTTTTGTATGAAAATTAAGTATTTGTTATGAATAAAATCAAAAGTGAACGTTAAAATTTAAATGTAATTCATATTTTTTTCAACTTTTGTCAAGCACGTCGATCCAAATTTTTCGAAGCTAGAAAAATTATAAATTCAATACAATTCAAACATGAATTGCAGCATTTTCTATGATGCCATCAAGAAAAATGACAAATTTTTAGAAAAAATCCACTCAAACGAAAAATATAATTAAAAATTTACACTAATATTCGAAAGGGTTACCTATTAAAAGTATATTGAATTTAAAGAGTTTTTAAAAAGAATTTAAAAAAATTAAAAAATAATGAATGGCTATTTTATGATTGATTTAAGATTTGATTTAAGTGAGCTATTTAAAGCAATTTTTTAGTGTTTTTTTTTACTTATTTTTAATTTGTCCCGGAATTGAACAAAAATGTACCGGATTTTTTCGAAAAACCTCTGGACAGTCTAAACATATCTCTTACTGGGGTGATATAGTTTTTAGTGCACTCACTCAATCATCACTATTTCTCCAACTTCCCGTGTAGGCAGGAGCATAAAAATATGGGAATTTGTTTTGTACCCTCTCACGACGAAAAGGAAATTTAAAATTCCAAATTGTGGGGGCCGGGTCCCAAAATCTATTTCTCTTTATCTGTAAAAATTGAAAATCACTAATTCTTCCTTTTTTTGTGTCTTTTATGTAAACTTCAAACTTTAGGAAGTAGTTAAGTACACTTTCTCAATGGAAACAGGTTGTTATATATTTAAATTATCACTTACTGAATGCCTAATGCCCCTATGTAGTTTTCCCATTAAATTAGCTATTAAAAACTGAAAGTTAATGCTTCTTCCATTTCCTGTGTAGGTAAAAGTATAAAGCCTTACGTAGTTGTTTAGTAACACCCCTCGATGGTAATAAGGAAAATACTTATATAGTTTTTTAAAAATCCATGCATTGGTGACCGGGGGTCCAAAAGCTTTTTTTCCTAAAATGGTCTAAATAATTAGCTATAAAAAAGACACATTTTTCAATAACCGAAATCCTAATTTACCGCAGCAAAGCGCGGGTAAATTGCTAGTCTATACTAATAAAAGGGAAAGCCCTCACTCATTCTACAACTTCCCGTGTAGGTAGAGACATGAAACTTTGGAAAGTTGTTGGTTACCCTCTCACGACGAAAATTGGCGAAAAAGAATTTTAAAAATCTCACTCATGTGGGGTCGGGGGCCCAAAAATAGATTTTTCCTAATTTGAGTTATATAAAAATTGAAAATAATCAATTTTCCTATTTTCCGTGTAGGTAGAAGCATAAAACTTTGAAAAAAATTTAAGTACGTTCTTCCGACGATAAGTGAAGGAAAAAAAATTAAATTTGCAACTCATGGGGGCCGGGGCCCAAAAATTTTGTTTTCCTTATATGAGCTATATAAAAAGTTAAAATCATTAATTCTTCTGTTTTTCGTACAGGTAGAAGGATGAAACTTTGAGAAGTTGTTGGGTATCCTATCATGACGAAAATTGGCAAAAAATAATTGTACAAATCTCGCTCATGTGGGGCTGGGGCCCCAAAAACTTTTTTCCCCTTATTTGAGCTTTATAAAAATTGTAAATCACTAATTCTCCTGTTTTCCATGTAGGTAGAAGTTTGAAACTTTGGAAAAGTGTTGGGTAACCTCTCACAGTGGCGAAAAAGAATTTTAAGTTCACACTCATGGGGGCCGGGGGCCCCAAAAACGTTTTTTTCCCTTTATATATGCTATATACTAAATGAAAATCAATAATTTTTCTATTTCCCGTGTAGGTAGAAGCATGAAACTGTGGAAATTTATTGAATACATACTTCCGACGATAATTGGCAAAAGAGAATATTAAAATTAGCACTAATGGGGGTTGGGGCCCCAGAAACAATTTTTTCATTAAATGGGCTATATAAAAAATGAAAATCACCAATTCTCCTATTTCCCGAGTAGGTAGACACATGAAACTTTGAAGAGTTGATAAATATACTTTTACAATGCTAGCAGGTGAAATAATATTTACAATATCTCTTACTGGGGGGCCGGGGGCCCAAAATAAAAAAAACTGAAAATCACTAATTCTCCCATACCCCCTCTAGGTAGAGGCATGAAACTTTAGAAAGCTGTTGAGTAGAATCTCCCGATGATAAATTGAGAAAAAGAATGTTTAATGCCCACCCAAGGGGGTACGGGGGCAAAAAAATAATGGGGCCTAATAAAAAGTTTTTTCTCTCCGTATATGAGCTATATACAAATTCCAATCATTAATTCTCCGATTTCCCGTATAGGTAGAAGCAGGAAACTTTGTAATTTTTTAATTTTTTTTTCTTCCAATGATAACATTCCAAATAATTGGGGCTGGGACCCCAAAAACGTTTTGTTTTCTTCATAATATGAGCTATATAAAAATTACTAATTCTCCTATTTCCCATATAGGTAGAAGCATGGAACTTTTTAAATTTTCAGAGTACAAGTGTGATGAAATTTATGTCGGACTGTTAAGCCCAAGTAACACCCACCAACTAGACAACACCGGAAAGATAAGGGGATGTAACTCCCAACTGGGAACCTTTCATGTGGGCAGAATAAATGATACATAATTTCATCAACAGGGCTAAAACAAGGAGGCCCTCCCCCTATTGGTTATCGCTCATCATGCAACCAATCAAGATTTCCTAAGTCACGTGACCAGTGAAGAAATAATCAGAGAAAACGGAAAGCTCATTCTTTTCACTGCCAAACTGTACAAGGAGAGACATCGTACAATAGCGCACCACAGGATCATATCTCTGAACTGTTGGAGAAAAGCCGGCAATCTAACCAGTCTAGTAGGAGTAAACTCAAATCTTATTTTAATGATGTACATTTATAATTATATGTATTTTCAAGCAGATTGAAATTTATTTTGTTCGATTGACATGGATTTAATACCCCACGCGATAAATTTACCGTGTAGGGACCCATGTGATATTCTTATATATATCACGTTTGCTTAAATATATATGCCTACACACGCGATCTCCACCAAATAGATGGAGCAGCGTGTGTGGATGTTAAATTATATAGTCAATAAATTAAATTGTTTTATTGATTGCTGAACCCACGTGTAAGGTGTTCGCCAAATAGGCCTACACCCGTTGTAGTAAGACTAAACCATTAATTCATATTATTATGTCAAATTGTTATCCCCTTATGGCATCTTGCTCTGAACGGCTTGTCGTTGGAAGGAGGACCATGTATAAGTCTATGCGATAGAAGACTCCCAGAGTTTTGTTTCTATTTCATAGCCTGGTTCCTGCTACGCCTGAATTCCAGGGAGCTGCACCAGTAGAAGTACGCCACGGTGAGGGAGCCGAACAGCCGTCCCACCCACCGGTACTACATTGCCGATAAAGGATTGATACCCTTGCCACGAGACATCCAAGTGTCCGTGCCAGCTAAGGTCGATAGTTAATCCACAATTGCTACCATCTGCCCTAACTGTAGGATTTAACATCCGTACAGTAGGCCGGAGACGCGCACCATTCGCAACAGAGCCCTGTGCTCTTTTCTGCTCAGCTCATCACATTATATCGTGTTAGCTGATGCCAGACATACCACACAACAGCTGTGGGACCGTGGGAGCTGAAAATATTATCAACAACACACGTGGAGAGAAGTGAGAGCCCACTCTACTGTGTACGATTTATGTATGTCAAATAATACATCAACCAACATTGTTTACACAAGCTTAGTCCGAGCCAGCTGACTGTTACTTCACATCGTCAACACTTTGAGAGGAGCACAGCACCGGAAGCTGCCTATACACACGCATCGCAGAGAGACGAGGTCAACACAGTACACCAAAGCTGCGAGTATACCAGATTACATAGGATTACCAGACACCATTTAATATAAGTATTCAAAAATAGAAACTTTGGCGTAAGGCAAGCTGTGATGATGGTAATTAGCGAGCAATAAGACTTTAAATACCTTAATCTTAGGGGCACATTTATTAATGAATATTGAGATATTGCCATTGTATATAGTGTTCATTAAACGTTAATCATTTATATTATACAATGATTCATTTGTTCATCATTTGCGGAGATCACTAGTGTACGTCCTTGTGAGTGTGAAAGTATAAATACAAATAATACCCTAGACAAAACATATACTACACATCTTTTCACCACAACAAGTTCCCGATGAAAATTGGCAAAAAGAATGTTCAAATTCACTCTAATTGGGGGGAGGGGGCCCAAATATTTTTGTCTTATTTTAAAAACCGATTTATCACTAACTCTCCAATTGTCCATGTAGTTAGGAGCATGAAACTTTGGATAATTATTAAGTAACCTCTCACGACGAATGTTGATGTAAAAGAATTTTGAATTACTCACTCATGGGGGCCGGGGCCCAAAAAAACTTTTTTTTCTTATATGAGCTTTATAAAATTGAAAATAACTAATTCTCCTATTTTTCAAGTAGTTAGACTCAAGAAACGTTGGGGGAATTGATAATGACACTTTCACGATGGTAACAGGTGAAAAATATATTTAAAATATCTCTTACTGGGGGCCGGGGAGCCAAATGTAGATTTTTCCTAATATAAAGAATAAAAAAACTGAATATCAATAATTCTCCCATGTAGGTAGAAGCATAAAACTTTGGGAAGTTGTTAAATACATTCTTCCAATAAAAGTTGGTGAAAGAGAGTGGTAAACTTCCATTCATTGGGGGCCGGGGGCCAAAATATAGTTTTTTATTATATTAAAAACCTACTCATCACAAACTCCATAATTCATCGTGTAGGGAAAAACAAAAAACTTTTGGAAGTTGTTGGGTACCCTCTCGCGACGAAAATTGGCTTAATATAATTTAAAATTCACACTCATCGGGGCCAGGCCTCAAAAACGTGTTTTTTCCTAATATATGCTAAATACAGTTTGAAAAGCACTATTTTTCCTATTTCCTAAATAGATAAACGCATGCAACGTTGGGGGTTTGTTAAATACACTTCCGCGATTTCAATAGGTGAGAAAAAAATTAAAATATCCATTGGTGGGCGCCAGGGGCCCAAATATAGTTTTTTATGCACTCACTTATCACTAATTCTCCAACTTCCCGCAGCAAAGCGTGGGGAAATTGCTAGTATGTAAAAAAATATGTAGATTACAAACAACTGAAAGGAAAAATATAATCTTACATGCATCTGCGAGCCAGATGCAGCAATCAAAATAGCCATATTTGGCTCAAGAGCCATATCTGGCTCACAAGCCATGGTTTCCTGACCCCTGGTTTATGACATCTGCCCCAATATGATTGTATAAATTTCAGTTCCATGTTGATTTATATATTTTATTATTTCCATATTTATAAAAATTATTTTTCTATTCCATTAAGGACCAACAAATTCACTTCGCCTTGGGCCTCATATCTTCTAGAGACGGCCCTGCATGGAGTAAACAGATCTACGAACTATGACGAGTGTAGGTATGGAATCAACAGACGTACAACTTATGTCGAGTGTAGGTTTACACCTACAACCTATCAACACCACCTTGATAACAGCAGCAGAGGCAGGGAACGACAGGAAGGTGGCTGCCCTCCTTGCTGATGGCTGTGACGTCAACCAGCGGGCTCAGGGTGGGGAGACTGCGCTTATCTTAGCTTCCAGGGCAGGTCACACGAACATAGTGCGATTTCTTCTGGCAGTAGGGGTCAAGGTCAATGAAAGTACCCCCGATGGTTGGACGGCCCTGATGTTAGCTGCCTGTTGTGGTCATCGAGATACTGTTGACGCTCTTCTTAAGAGCGGGATAGATGTCAACGCCCGATACATTGAAGGTTCCACTGCTCTCATGTATGCAGCAATGAATGGCCACAGAGACGTCGTGAAACTACTGATTGAAGGTCACGAAAGTTTATGCGATAAGACAGATACAGGCAGGACCACATTAATGGGAGCTTCATTAAATGGTCATGTTGATATTGTAAAACTTCTCATTGATAGCGGTGCACAGGTTAACGATAAAGATCTATGGGGAGACACTTCACTGATGATGGCTGTTAAGAATAACCACACTAGAACCGCTGAGTTGCTCATCAATAAACAAGCGAACATCAATGAGAAAAACAACGATGGCGACACTGCCTTGATGTTGGCCACCACCAACAACCATCTCATCATTTTAAAGTTGCTTGTAGCAAAGGGAGCCAATGTCCATGAGAAGGACACCAATGGTGAGACGGCTTTAATGAAAGCAGCCATGGTTGGCAGCAATAAGATCTTAGAATTTCTTATACAAAATAAAGGGGACGTTAACGAGAAGACACGTGACGGGTGGACCGCCCTCTTCTTAGCTTTTAAAAATGGCCATGACAGAACTGCGGAGTTTCTTGTAGAACATGGGGCAAATGTCAATGACAAGACAGACACAGGTGTGACGTCACTGATGATGGCTGCTATAAATAACCACGCTAGAACCGCAGAGTTGCTCATTAATAAAAAGGCGAAAATCAATGAGAAAAACATCGACGGTGACACTGCCTTGATGTTGGCCACCATCAACAACCACCTCAACAATGTCAAGTTGCTGGTATCAAAGGGAGCCAGTGTCAATGAGAAGGAGACCAATAATGGCCAGACGGCTCTGATGCTAGCAGCCAGGGCTGGGAGCGACGAGATTGTTGACTTTCTTATACAAAATAAAGCAGACGTTAACGAGAAGACAAATGACGGTTGGACCGCCCTCATGTTATCCTCGTACAACGGCCATGAAAGAACTGTGGCGTTTCTTACTAAACATGGGGCAAATGTCAATGACAAGACATACAGAGGTATAACGTCAATTATGATGGCTGCCCAGAACAATCACGCTAGAATAGTTGAGTTTCTCATCAATAAACAGGCAAAAATCAATGACAAAAACAACGATTGTGACACTGCCTTGATGTTGGCCACCATCAACAACCATCTCAACATTGTCGAGTTGCTGGTAGCAAAGGGAGCCAGTGTCAATGAAAAGGACGGCCAGGGTCAGACGGCTCTCATGATAGCTGCCATGGTGGGCAGCAACGAGATTTTAAACTTTCTTATACAAAATAAAGGAGATGTTAACGAGATGACATATGATGGGTGGACCGCCCTCATGTTTGCCTCATTCAATGGTAATGACAGAGCTGTGGAAATTCTGGCTGGACATGGGGCAAATGTTAATGATAAGACAGATACAGGTATGACGTCATTGATGATGGCTGCCAAGAACGACCAAACTAGAACCGCTGAGTTGCTCATCAACAAACAGGCGAACATCAATGATAAAAACAACAATGGTTACACTGCCTTAATAATTGCCACCATCAACAAACATCTCAACATTGTCAAGCTACTGGTAACAAAAGGAGCCAGAGTGAATGAGAGAGACTCCAAGGGTGAGACGTCTCTGGTGAAAGCAGCCAAGGCGGGCTGGAACGACATTTTAGACTTTCTTTTACAAAATAAAGGAGACGTTAACTACACATCATGGAACTAGTGGACTGCCCTAATGTTAGCCTCGGTCAATGGCAAAGAAAGGACTGTTGAGTTTCTGGTTGAACATGGAGCAAATGTCAATGATAAGAACGATGAAAATATGACATCACTGATGATGGCTGCCAAAAACCATCATGTCAGAACTGTTGAATTGCTCATTAATAAACAGGCGAAAATCAATGAGAAAAACATAAATGGTAACACTGCATTGCAGATAGCTACCATCAACAATCATCTCAACATTGTCAAGTTGTTGGTAGCAAAAGGAGCAAGTTTGAATGATAAGGATAACCATGGCCAGACAGCACTGATGCTAGCAGCCAGTGATGGCAGGAACGAGATATTAGACTTTCTTATACAAAATAAAGTAGACATCAACGAGAAGACACGCGACGGGTGGACCCCCCTCATGTTAGCCTCGTACGATGGCCATAAAAGAACTGTGGAGATTCTGGTTGATAATGGGGCAAATGTCAATGATAAGAACGATGAAAATATGACATCACTGATGATGGCTGCCATGAACAACCATGCTAGACCTGTTGAACTGCTCATTAATAAACAGGCGAATATCAATGATAAAAACAATAATGGTAACACTGCCTTGATGTTGGCCACCATCAACAACCATCTCAAAATTGTTGAGATGCTGGTAGCAAAAGGAGCCAGTGTCAATGAGAAGGAGACCAATGGCCAGACGGCTCTGATGAAGGCATCAACGGCTGGTAGCAACGAGATAGTAGACTTTCTTATACAAAATAAAGGAGACGTTAATGAAAAGACATGTGACGGGTGGACCGCCATCATGTTAGCCTCGATCAATGGTCATGAGCGAACTGTGGAATTTCTTCTAAATAGACATGGGGCAAATACAAATGATAAAACAGATACAGGTATGACGTCACTGATGATGGCTGCCAAAAACAACCATTTGAACATTGTAAACTTGCTTGTAGCTAGGGGAGCCAGTGTCCATGAGAAGGACGCTAATAACTATACGGCTTTGATGAAAGCATCGATAGAAGGCAACAACGAGATTCTAAACTTTCTTATGCAAAATAACGGGGACGTTAACGAGAAGACACGTGACGGGTGGACTGCCCTCATGCTAGCTTTGGGTAATGGCAACGATAGAACAGTGGAATTTCTGGCTGAACATGGGGCAAATGTCAATGATAAGACTAATTCAGGTATGACGTCACTGATGATGGCTACTATGTGCAACAATCTCAGCGTTGTTGAGTTGATGATAGCAAAGGGAGCCAGTGTCCATGAGAAGGACTTCGAAGGGAGAACCACTCTGATGATAGCAGCCATGACAAGCAGCGAAGAGATTTTAAATGTTTTAGACCTTATTATACAAATTAATGTGGTTAAAGGCCACTCAAAAAATGTGGAGCGTCTTAGAGAAAAGGGAACAATAAATGATAAGGACGATACCGGGCTAACACCTTTGATTATAAGACGCCATAAGGGCATTGTGGGGCTTCTTATTGAAAACGGGGCCAGCGTGAATGAGAGAAACACAAATGGGGATACAGCTTTAATGATGGCATGTAAAACAGGAGAGAAAGATATAGTAGAATTTCTTATTGAAAAGGGGGCGAATGTTGGTGATAAAGATGGCGATGGATGGACTGCACTTATGTATGCAGCGGACAGGGGGAATGCCGACATTGTTGATTTGTTGTTCAGATCTACAGAAGCAAAAATAGATGTGAAAGAAAAGAAAGGTCAGACGGCTTTAATGGTAGCAGCATTTAGTGGTAACTTTGAGATCGTCACTCTGCTCATTGACAGAGGGGCTGATTTTAATGTCAAAGACCATGGCGGAAGAACAGCTTTGTCGTTGGCTTGTCTGAACGGCAATAAAAAGAATGTCCTTCTTCTGTTAGAGAAGGGATTAGATGTCAATCTAAAAGACAACAAAGGAAATACAAGTCTACCATTTGCCTGCATAGGAGGAAACAAGGAGGTTGTGGAGATTCTTATTCAGCGCGGAGTTAATATCAATGAAGTTTTTGTTGGTGGCACAACCGCCCTAATGTTTGCATCTCAAATGGACCTCAAAGAAGTCGTTCAGCAGCTAATTGATAATGATGCCAAGGTTAATGTAAGAACTGACCATGGTTGGAACGCTCTTATGTTTGCTTCCCTCACAGGCACCAAAGACATTGTCTCAATCCTTATCCAAAATAAGGCGTCTGTTAATGAAAAGGCAAAATACGGACTTACGGCTCTGAGTATTGCGACTTTGAAGTGGAACTTTGGAATTTTAAAAAGACTTGATGGAGATCATTTTGCAAATAATTTTTTACTTAGCAAAGCGTTAAATTCGGAGATTAATGGAGCCGACGTGAATGTGACAGATGACGATGGCTGGACGCCAATGATGTACGCAGTACTAAGTAAACACAGAGATATTGTGTCATTGTTTGATGACCAGGATTCCAGTGTTCCCGGGAGAGAAGGGGAAGTTGAGGACAAGGGAACCAATGTTCCTGGGTGTGGAGGGGAACTTGAGGACAAGGGAACCGATGTTCCTGGGTGTGGAGGGGAACTTGAGGACAAGGGAACCGATGTTCCTTGGTGTGGAGGGGAACTTGAGGACAAGGGAACCGATGTTCCTGGGTGTGGAGGGGAACTTGAGGACAAGGGAACCGATGTTCCTGGGAGTGAAGTGGAAGTTGAGGACAAAGGAGCCAATGTTCTCGGGAGTCAAGGGGAATTTGAGGACAATGGAACCAGTGCTCTCGGTAATGAAGTCATTGACAAAGGAACCAAATACCCCGGGAATAAAGGAGAAATTAGACTGAATTACTCTGATAACCTTAGTAGAACCATTGAGTACATTCTTGACTGTGGAGCTGATTGCAACATGAAAGACATAGATGGCTGGACAGCACTGATGATAGCATCTGAAGGAGGGGACGCTCAGACCGTGGAGTTGTTGATTAAACACAAAGCGGAAGTGAATACACAAAATGTGATGGGGTGGACAGCACTGACCATAGCGTCCCAGTACGGACATTTCGATGTCTGCGACTTGCTGGTCAGATCTGGATCAGATGTCAATAAAAAGTTAAACGATGGCTGGACTAACATCATGATAGCTGTACTAAATGGACAATATGACGTTGTTAAACTACTCATTGAGAATGGAGCCGATGTTAATGAAAAGAAAGATTTTGATTGGACAGCACTAATGTTGGCAGCAGAGAATGGTTACACCGATATCGTTCTGATGCTAATAGAAAAAGGCGCAAAAGTCAATGAGAAGAACGCTTATGGTTGGACCGCCCTCATGAAAGCTTCTCAGCACGGGTTTTCAGATGTGGTAGAAGTTCTCATTGACCACGGAGCTGTGCTTTCAGACAGAAACAAAGATGACCTCACGGCTCTAATGATTGCTACACGTCATGGCCACACCAGGGCCGTGGAAGTTCTCGTCAGAAGCTCAGAGAAGGTCGATGAAGTAAATAGATATGGCTTGACACCACTCATCATTGCCTCTTATTTTGGTCATACACAAATAGCTGTGATGTTGATTCAGAAAGAAGAAGAAAGTAAGGATGAAAACTTCTCCAACTTTTATCGCAGTTTGAATTTTGCAAAAGAAGGAGGTCATTTTAAAACACTTGAGCTGCGTATTTCAATGGGAGAAAGATTTGAGTGGACGAATAAAAGGGGAATGTTGAACATGGTAAATGTGTTAGACCGAAAATATTTTGATTTCAGTAAGATTCACACAGTTCCCGAATCCAGGCATGTTTTGGTCGTGAATGAGAGCCCTTGCAAATATTATCAGAGATACAGTTATTTCTTGCCAAAAATGTTTGAGCCGAGCCTCGCAACTCTAGACGCTTTGGCAGACGTCACCGAGAATCGTCCAATAGGATCGGTAGCCCGCAGGAGGTTGCGTCGACAAATATCTGGTGACTACATGGGACCTCTGCCATTTTTTATTTTGTAAGTGTTTTGTAGGTTAGAGCATTAACAAATGTAATACCTTTTGGTCAAAGAACGATGCAAAATGTTCTATAGCAATGCTTATCAAATGACTCATTATAAAGCGTTATTTTTTCAAATTAAGCATCATTATTGTAAAGTATTAGCTTATCAAATCAATCATCAGTATTACCATATAATTCTTCAGAGATTCCCTGTCTTCCCACCAACTGCTACCACACACAACTGACATCAATCAAGCTTTACAGACTATCAACACAATTGGTGTTGGCCCTTTTAGAAATGAATCACAATATACGTAAGTTTTTCATAAATTCTATTATACAGATATTTCAAAGAGTGTTTTTTTTTTACAAATAGACTATGTGGTTAGTTTGTACAACAAAAGGACGCGATCTTTTGGTTAGCGCTCGCCTCCCCACATCATCCAACCATCTGGGTACTTTACCATGCGGCCGACTTCAGTGTCTGCCCTAAGGGGATATTTATAATTAAGGATGGCTTTACTTGCGCTAGCCGCAATGTTGTCTACACCATTGTGTGTAAGCGTTGTCCTTTGAAATACATAGGGAAGACGGGGCGCTCTTTTTCGTGCCGCATGTCTTAACACATACGGACGATTACACAAGACAAACAGTGTCCTGTCTCCCGACACTTCAATGGACGCGACCATATGGGCGTCAAGGACCTGGCAGCCCAGTGGCGTAGCTAGGGGGGCGGTGGGGGTGGTCCGCCAAGGGCGGCACTTTTTCAAAGGGCGGCGTTTGTCGGCAAATTAAATATCAAAGCCATTTCCAGAATATTCCCCTTTTGTTTCAAAGGGGTAAAACCATGGTGAGACAAAAAGAATCTTAATTTTCAGTTTTATTCAACGGATTGGTGCATTATTTGTTTTATTACATAGTGGTTGTTATCTCTAACGCAAAACCATTTACAAATTTAAAATCGCTCAAAAAAGGGTAACGATTTGTTTGAAAAAGTAAGCGGTAAACATCACAGATGGCGCTTTTATAAGAAAACTGTACACAAAAAAAACAGCAACACATCACCGCTGGTCCAACAAATATGTATATCTACTATTAATATCACCACGACAGTTTTAGCGTGAAATTTCGACATTCGCAGAATGATGCGTTAACAATTACCTGCATGACATGGTGGTTCGAAGAAGTAAATTATATTACTGTTTCAGATTTCATGAAATTATTGTAAGACAACTTATTATATATTTAATTTACTTTGTTTTTATTGCATTAAAGTAGCACAAATAGCTTGTGTTTTTCGTTGAAAATGAACGTTTATTCATTGTTGCGTTCTGTGTTCTGGATTGCACTTAAGACAGGACCAAAACTCTCTATCACCACATCGTCCTCTCGTCCACCACACACTAGCCTCTGACGTCTACTCGACCCTCTGGACACACGCACCTACACTATTTATAGCCCTTGGGCGAACTCTTAAAAGTCATGGCGTGACATTCAAATGTCCGTTTAACTGAACACATTACACAACATTTTTCACAACAACTCACAATAAACTCAGTGACAGTGATTCTCATACCTTGACATATCCCCCCTCTTCCGTTAATTCTACTTACTAGTAGAATCTCACAATCAAAACAAGTCAGGGAATGGAATCACTAAATATTCATAACACATCATAAAAAATTGGCCTTAATACATGAAACAACATAATATACATACATCATATTCATAATACTTTAATCTATTTCTTCATGGAAAACATACTACTGCCAATTTAGAGAAAGGAAGCAGTCCTCTACTCGAATTACATAGTTACATAGTCTACAAATAATTCATTTTAGCAGCAATAACAAAACAAAATTTACACATGCGAGGTCTTACATTGTTAGACATAAGTGATAATCAATTTTATACCAATATACACATACAATATATATATATATATATATNCCAAGAACAACATATTTTTACAAATTACAAAATTACCAATCAGGCAAAACAAAGAATGCTAGTACTTGTCCACCTCCTGGGACCTTTTAAGGAGCAATCACTGCTCTAATAATAATTTATTTACCGGGACCTGTGCTATTGAGATCTCCCGTCACACTATAGCCACAGTCCTATTGTGATATAAATACAGCCACCGCTCCTGCCACACAGGAGCTTGGTTAATCGTATAACAAAAACTGCCCATCACTCCTGTTGCAAAGGACGTAGTAAATTATATCCCACCACAGCTTATCTCCCCTGCCATACAGGTCTGACTAAACCACTAGTACATGATCCTCATCATTATTGGCATAACCCACATTTTCATTGTGTAAATAATCAAAATCATCATAACATATCTGCAACATGAATATTCAAGAGTACTATATTAACATGTTTCACATGTTGCTTTACTGACCTACTGGTTCCTCATATAAATTCTCACGATATTTATTACAGGACTGCCTCCAGCATGAGGTAATCTTACAGGGATAACCACTTATTCAACTGCAATATTTCCGCATGATTGTATTTAACCCATTACAATCACTTATATCGCAATCATGTGCATCTATCAATAAATACTGCCTATGGAGATAACAACTTATCTATCCATCACCACAGGTTATCTTAATAACATAACCATCATCATATAATCATAATGATCAGCAAAACAAACATCTTCAAACACAATATTTTAACAACATAATCTCATCGAACTATCAACATGAAAATATCTAAAAAAATATGAGGTCTCTATGTTTCAATTTTTTCTTACACATTCAACTCAATGGCCATGAATATTATGAAATCCTCATTAATACATAACCTCTAATGAAACACTGTCACATTATCCTCAAAATAATTTCTCAACCAAGGCAAAACATAATCATAGACAAGTCCTCTTTAATTATATTTACTCATCAACTTGTTAACAAGCCCAGCAAAGAAAATGATAGTCATAGTTTATCTTCTATTTCTACCAGTACACGCCCCTGGTTATCGTTATCCTGACTACTCGTTTCCCACGCGAGCCTAGGCGGTACTTTTAACATGGTAATGCTACATAACACCCAACTCGTGTCAAGGGCATCTTCTTTACCGTACATGTTCGTGGCGACCCACTCATATTCACGCCCGCTTATCAATATTTTTAGAATGACCCCAACCATCAGCCAAATCCTTAGTCACAACGGCCAAGCACACCAGTCATCTGATTTACGGTCTCCGTATTTGGCTCTAATTCTACACGGGTTGTGACGCCTATTTGAGTTGTTGTCGGTCACGGTCTGGTTATTTCTGGTCTGACCTGTCCCCACATAGTCACTCTCCCTGTCTTCTTGGTCACGGGAAAGGTTTGTCCCGCTGTCATAAACATAGCCCGTTTCTAACAAATCAACACAAACTTCCCCTGAGCACATGTCATAATTTTGCGTGGACCCCCAGCAGCGGTTCTCATTACTTTTCTCATTTTCATAATTGTGGATGCTTTTTCTATCTTTCCTGTAGTACACTTTGCTGTTTTTACGTTATTACATTCATCCATTCTCACTATAGTAACTTTCTCCTCTTGGGTACCTCTGCTCTGTTCTGTCTTTTCAACTATCCTAACTAACTGGTCTACCGTTGGCTTCTCATTTCGCTTATGGTCAACCTGTTGATTTTTCAATTGATCCCTCTTTCTCTCTTTCTCTATTAGGGCTTCTTTTAATATCAAAATTTCATCATCTTTCACTATCAATTTCATACTTAAATCATAGTTTATTTCTTCTTTTTCTTTAACGATCCTCCACATTTCAATAATGTCCTCTTCATGTCTTGCTACGTTTCTGTTTTGTTCATCAATCTCCTCTTCTTTCTGAGCCAATAATTCCTCCATATCTCTTTTCTCTCTCTCTTTTCCTGCCAGTTCAATTTGTAATCTCTCCAGTAAGTCGTCTCTCGCTACTTCAGACTTCTTTATCTATTCTGTGTCCTGCATTATACTAGTTAGATTTCTCTCCATTTCTATGTTCCAATTTTCGTAATCTTTTATAATTGACTTCAGATTTGTGTCATAAGTTTCTCCTATTTCTATCACCCTTCTCAACCTTTCAGCATCGTTTCCTTCACTCAGTTTAGCGTTACATGTAACATAAGTCTCTTCTCTAGGAGCTATTTCTACACTATCTGTATTTTCTAATATGCTATCGTTTAGTTCTCTCTGTATTTTTTCTAATAACTCATCCTTTTCAACTAAGTGATTGTTTATTTGGGCAATTTTCATTTTTAAATTCTGTAACTCCATTTCATCTTCATCCAGTTCTGTATTGTGTTCTTTGCATTCTTTCGCTAAGGCCGTTAATTTACTTTGAGCGCAGCACCATATTGCCTCTAGCTCACTCAATGTATATTTTGCCTTCTCTAGTGCTATTTCAATAATTTCTTCTCTTTTTTCAGCTTTCTCAGAATCAATTTTTATTTCTTTACTTCCCATAAATTTCTTCCTAGCGGCTTCTATAAAAATTGGATATTTGTTCTTATAGAAATTCCGTAATGAAGAACTTGCCCGCATCAGTCTTATTAACTCTTCATCTTGTCTCTGTTTTTCATCAAACTCCCTCTGATACCTTAATTCTTCTTGTCTCTTTTTTTCGTCATACTCTTTCTGTTTCCCTTCACACTCTCTCTGTTCCCTTGGTTTTTCTTCTTCATATTCTTTCTGTTCCCTTAATTTTTCCTCTGCTCGAAGTTATTTCCATTAGCCCTTACATATTCATTTAAATTTTCTTCCTTAAATGTAAGTTTTTCCCCTTCTTTTCTGAATAACCCAATTTTTTCGTCCATTAATTTTACGTCCATGTTTACCCCTTTACTCTGATTTTTTATTTCTATTTCCCACTATTGTACGAGGACAAAGGTTTGGAGGAAAAAAAATATCTAACATCGATTTTCTATTACACAATACTCTGAAGTTTAACAATCATTAAAAAAAAATTATTTGTACTTGCCTTGACTGCCAGAACCAATACACACACTTTCACATGTATGAAAAAAATCACCACACATTTGTCCATGAACTAAATCTAAATTATTATTGTCCACATTGACACACGACGACACCGTTGAAACTGGGAAGCAACGAGGAGGGGATGTCTCTCTCAAGGACGGGACGGTCATCGACAACACACTGGCAGCAATGAGGAGGCAGATGTTTCTCGCAAGGACAAACAGTCCCCGACAACACACTGGCAGCAACGAGGAGGCAGATGTCTCTCTCAAGGACAAGACAGTCCCCGACAACACACAGGCAGCAACGAGGAGGCAGATGTCTCTAAAGGACAAGACAGTCCCCGACAACACACTGGCAGCAACGAGGAGGCAGATGTCTCTCTCAAGGACAAGACAGTCCGCGACACCACACTGGCAGCAACTAGGAGGCAGATGTCTCTCTCAAGGACAGGACGGTCATCGACAACACACTGGCAGCAACGAGGAGGCAGATGTCTCTCTCAAGGACAAGACAGTCCCCGACAACACACTGGCAGCAAAGAGGAGGCAGATGTCTCTCTCAAGGACAAGACAGTCGCCGACAACACACTGGCAGCAACGAGGAGGCAGATGTCTCTCTCAAGGGCAGGACGGTCATCGACAACCACCGACAACACACTGGTCAGCAACGAGGAGGTTGCCTCTCTCGCAGGCTTCACCGACAACACACCGGACCTGATGACTGCGGCCAACGCTTCGATATTCGACAAGAGTCCCCAGAAGTCCTCTGACGTACCCCCAATGTTGCGTTCTCGGTTCTGGATTGTACTTAAGACAGACACTTGTTAATAATAATATGATCTTTATTGTGGTAGTAATACACGTATAGATAATCCTTCACTTCTACACAATCTGCATTAGTACAATGAAGTCAATACAGCCATCCAGTACCACCAATCACATGCGTACAGGCTCCGTTTGTCACAATATTCCAGCCACCTCGATAACAGTAGGACCAACACTTTCTATCACCACATCGTCCTCTCGTCCACCACACACTAGCCACTGACGTCTACTCGACCCTCTGGAAACACGCACCTACACTATTTATAGACCTTGGGCGAACGCTCAAAAGTCATGGCGTGACATTCAAATGTCCGTTTAACTGAACACATTTCACAAAATTTTTCACAACAACTCGCAATAAACTCAGTTACAGTGATTCTCATACCTTGATATTTATTTTTTTCCGTTAAACACCACAATAACACAAATAATTCCGAAAAATACATACTTGAAAATTTCAAGAGTCTTGTGAAAATTGACAAATGAAGTAACGAGTAAAACGAAATAGGATGCTGGAATTTTATGAATTTAAATGCAATCGTTTTTCTTTTTTATAATATCGCAATTTATTGGAACCCGTCTTTTTTAAATGAATGCAAACTATACGAACCCATTTAATGGAGCAAAGGTTTGTGCTTATACAGAACGCTGTTACAAAGAGTTGTGGATATGCAATGAACAACCAGTTAGAAGGAGAAAAATATTAGTGAGGAAAATTCAGAAGATGTGTTTCTATCTCTAGAGCAAGAAGTACCAGAAATGTTTTATCAATAGATAAAATTACAAATGTAACATATATATAAAACTAAAATGCTACCTCACCCTGGTGAGACCTATACTAGATTAAAATATGCATCCACCAAAGAAAATATTGATAAGTTAGAACAAATCCAAAAATAGCTGCCAGATTCATTACTGGAGAATATTCAAAACTGACAAGAGTAACACCGTTAGTTAAATCATTAAACCTTGAAACGCTAGAGGATAGAAGAACCAAGAGTAAATTAGTAATTATACATAAGGCAATTAATTCTAATTTAGAAATACAACACAAAGATAACCTAATACAACCCTCAAATAGACATAAAGATAAAAACACCTTTCCTATTCCATATGCAAGAACAAACACATACAAGTTTTCTTTCTTTCCGTCCGGTATTCGGGCGTGGAATGGGTTGCCTGAAGAAACCAGGAAAGCCACCACTTTATTATCTTTTAAAACTCTAGTAAGAATACAGGACTAAACACAAACCACAGAAATACGTAGGACGCAATAATCTTCTGTACAGAAGGAGCGTCTGTAACATATAAGATAATATAATTATAAAAGAAAATAAAACAACGCGGTGATGAGTTACATGTCCTTGCAAGAAAATATTTGTGTATACTACCATCTAGCTTACTAAATGAAGAATTTGAATATCAAATACATTATTTTATTGCCAATGGTAAAGAATTGTTCGAGATTAAAAAAGAAATGATGCAGATTTTATGGCAGAACACGGGCCCTGTCTTAGCTATTACTGGGCCCTATGCAGCTTAGTATGCGAAAAAGATTGCAAGTGCCCCAGCTTGGAGAGGGATAAGGTATTAATAAGGAAATTAAGTGAAAATTAAGATAAGATGGGCCTATGAAAGCGCGGGGCCCTATGCAAACGCTTAGGTTGCAGGAGCCCTTGTTGTACCTACACTAAAAAAGAGACATTATGTTAAAAAACGTGGGGAAGGGCGGGATGAATACCCCCCCCCCTTTTGATCTATTAAAATATATTCAACAGTAAATATTGGAAAATTCTTTACCCGAAATTATAATTTTGTTAAGAAGATTTTCAACAGTTGCAATCAGTGTATCTAGTTGTGAAATGAGCTTTTCAAACCTGAGGTTGATAAAGAATTATATTCGCTCAACAATAAGTGATATAAGAATACAAAATGCAATATGTCCATAGATCAAGATATTACAAATAATTTATATTTTTAACATAATACACGATTTTTTCTACTATGAAAGTTAGATAAGTAAGTAAATGTATAGATAGTAAATGTTTATATACTGATGTATGGGTCTACACTTTCATTTTTTATTTTAAAAATCATATAGATCTATTTATAAACAAAAAGTAAAAGCATATTAATTGCTAATGTTTTTTTAGTGTAAAATTTGGAATATCTTTTGTGTCATTGGGGGGGGGGGGGGAGCGACCCTTATAACTTTCTTGCGGTTTTCAAACCAATTATTTTGTATTTTTTAATGTTTTAATTATAAGAAAATAATCTTATGTGGCCTCTTTTATTACTGCTTACATAAATAGGGCATGCAATGGTAAATTTGTTCCCCACCTTTTACAATGTACTTTGTTTCAATTACAATTATTTATTCAAGTTTATGAATTTATAAAAACCATCGTATGATTGACTTAAGAGGCCGTTCATAAATGACGACAGGTGATGTCGGCTGATTTTTCACCCCCTGCCCCCCAATCACACGGCGTCATGAAACGAAAACTTAGACCCCTTGCTCAATGTGACGTGACAAAGACCATCCCCCCCCCCCCGCAATACAAGCGGTATTTTCTATTTGAAAACGAGGGTGTTTAAAATATATTTTTTTGTCATTTAAATATTTTTTTAGTGTAAGGCTGCACCCTAATATCGTAACACGCGTGAAACCAAGTATAACGTCATTGTCGGTAATGATTTATTTAAGTGGAACTTTTATTTAAAGTTGCGCGTTTTGAATGACGCAAATATGTGTGTTGCCCGCCCCCCGAAAAGAAAAGATGCGTGACGTCATTTATGGGCGGCCCCTAAGAGGGTGGCTTATTAAAGACCACCCAGAACGGCAAAAGCTCTAGCTCGCCACTATGGCAGCCACAGCCATTATCTCGCTATTTACTTTTTTAATGGTCTTTGTTACATTTGGGCCAACCTTCTGGATATGTGGTACGCAAGTTCTTAACGTAAATCGAATCCTACTTTGACGCTGCGCAGTGCGGGTATTGTGCTAGTTATTTATATAGGAATATTCATTAAATTCAAATAATTATCTTATGTGTGGGCCCTATATCTCCATATGCCATTAGTACCACTACCATTTCTGTTGTTAATCATGCATAGTTTTAATAAAAATACCATGTGCACACATGTAGCAAACATTAAATGGCACAAAGCAGCTGATTTCTAGAAAACTTATTTGGACCACGCGGTATATCTGAATTGGTTTTATTGAAGCCACTAGTCAGCTCTATTGGGTAACCCATTGACATTTTTCTTTTATAAAATCATGTCATCATTTTTATAATAAAACCATTACGAGGAAATTAATGAACAATGAACAAAGAGTTGTCACACAATGAACACAGACTTGTCACACAAAGAAGAGAGCCTTGTCACAAATTGAAATTAGTCTTGTCACACAATGACACAGACTTGTCACAAATTGAAATTAGTTTTGTACCACAATGAACACAGCCTTGTCACAAATTGAAATTAGTCTTGCAAAACAATGAACACAGATTTGTCACAAATTGAAATTAGTTTAACCACAATGAACACAGACTTGTCACAAATTGAAATTAGTCTTGCCACACAATGAACACAGACTTGTCACACAATGAACACAGACTTGTCACAAATTGAAATTAGTCTTGCCACACAATGAGCACAGATTTGTCACACAATGAACACAGACTTGTCACAAATTGAAATTAGTCTTGCCACACAATGAACACAGACTTGTCACAAATTGAAATTAGTCTTGCCACACAATGAACACAGCCTTGTCACAAATTGAAATTAGTCTTGCCACACAATGAACACAGACTTGTCACAAATTGAAATTAGTCTTGCCACACAATGAACATAAACTTGTCACACAATGATACATAAATTTAAAGAACATTAGTATAAATATGTTTAGTGTTATACATTCGGATGGATACCACTAAAATCAGACCAGTAAATGATAATATTTTTTCATTTCAATAGTAATGTACAATGTTTAATATATTTTTTAAAATAACAGAGACATGAATTGTCGCATTTTTTAAAAAGACCTATCCTATGTTGTAATAAAAACTAGTTTATTTATTTCTCTTCCCAGCTACGTAGCCATATTTCAGCAACATATGCATATGAACAATCCTGTCATAAATGTGGACAGAAAAGAAGGTAAAAGTGTTTTTTTAAAGGATAAAATTATAATATGTATTCCTAATCATGTTTTGACATTTTGATCTTTTTAACCGTCTATTTCCTAATGTATTGATTCATGAATCATTAATCTGTCTGAGCCGTTGCTATGACAACAAAACTCTTGATGTTGATTAGTTATCTCCCTTTTCTTATGTTGGATCAAGTTATGTCCCCAGACAATGCATTTTTTGGGGACATACTTCTATAATGGGATCCATTTTCCTGAATAGTCCTGTGTTACTTCCCTAACTCAATCATAGAATATTCCAGAGAGTATTAACATCTGATAGTAAGAGTTGTAAGACATCAAGAAAGTTTGTCGTAACCCTATGTACAAACATCTGATAGTAAGAGTTGTAAGACATCAGGAAAGTTAGTCGTAACCCTATGTACAAACATCTGATAGCAAGAGTTGTAAGACATCAAGAAAGGTAGTCGTAACCCTATGTACAAGCATCTGGTAGTAAGAGTTGTAAGACATCAAGAAAGTTAGTCGTAACCCTATGTACAAACATCTGATAGTAAGAGTTGTAAGACATCAAGAAAGATCAAGAAAGTTAGTCGTAACCCTATGTACAAACATCTGATAGTAAGAGTTGTAAGACATCAAGAAAGTTAGTCGTAACCCTATATACAAATATACAAACTTTTGTTTCCTCTCAGAAAAAAGAATTACTGCCAGAGGAAAGTCAGAAAAATTAAAACCTGAAGACGAGGAAACGATCAAGAGACATTGGGACTTTCTGACAGAAGAGCTGGATGCAACCCACGTGATCTCGTCGTTAATTGCTGCCAGAGTTTTTGATGTGGATGACAAAAGGGAAATGTTGGGTCCTGAGTCACGGAGGAAAAGAACTGAAATAATGTTACATAAACTGTTGAATGCTGGGCCAGGGGCCTTCGAACGGTTCATCAGAGTATTAGAGAAAGACCACCAACATGTAGTGGACAAGTTGAGAGAGCCTGTCATGGCGGCCGCCTAGTGGTCTTTGGGTGACAAACAAGTTCAATTATTTTCCTGAAAAGTTATGAAAAAAAAAAAAAAAACACCTCGAGCTCATCCACTAAAAGTACCAAGTAATTCCACTGCTTAATTAACATTATTATTCATTTTTTTCATTCACCTTTTCATATTATTATTATTATTTGTTATTTGGTGGTGACGTGAAATATTTTATTCGTAATATTGTGTTGGTATAAAATCCTAAAAAAAACACTATAAGATCAGCGTAGGAGCATTGATCTTCTATTTAGAGGGAGTGTTTGTAAATAGATGAGATAAGATGAGATAAGCATACAACATAAAGAACTTTAATGACGTTTTCTGTCTCTTTGTCGTCTGCTACAATAAATTGAAGAAGTTATATTCAAGTATAAGAGGAATTTTTTCTGGTAGCACTGTTAAATAGAGTTTTGTTTGTAAGCTTCCACTAATTTGTAGGCTTACTGTTCAAAGATGTTTACAAACGAAGGGTTTCTCATCACTGCCACCTTGGCAGCCCATAGACACACTTCCAATTGGCAGTGTATCCCATAGACACACTTCCATTTGGTAGTGTATCCCATAGACACACTTCCAATTGGTAGTGTATCCCAAAGACACGCTTCCATTTGGTAGTGTATCCAATAGACACGCTTCCATTTGGTAGTGTATCCTATAGACACGCTTCCATTTGGTAGTGTATCCTATAGACACGCTTCCATTTGGTAGTGTATCCCATAGACACGCTTCCATTTGGTAGTGTATCCCATAGACACACTTCCAATTGGCAGTGTATCCTATAGACACGCTTCCATTTGGTAGTGTATCCTATAGACACGCTTCCATTTGGTTGTGTATCCTATAGACACGCTTCCATTTGGCAGTGAATCCCATAGACACACTTCCAATTGGCAGTGTATCCCATAGACACGCTTCCATTTGGTAGTGTATCCCATAGACACACTTCCAATTGGCAGTGTATCCCATAGACACGCTTCCATTTGGTAGTGTATCCCATAGACACGCTTCCATTTGGTAGTGTATCCCATAGACACACTTCCATTTGGTGGGGCATCCCATAGACACGCTTCCATTTGGTAGTGTAGCCCATAGACACGCTTCCATTTGGTGGTGTATCCCATAGACACACTTCCAATTGGTAGTGTATCCCATAGACACACTTCCAATTGGTAGTGTATCCCATAGACACACTTCCAATTGGTAGTGTATCCCATAGACACGCTTCCATTTGGTAGTGTATCCCATAGACACGCTTCCATTTGGTAGTGTATCCCATAGACACACTTCCAATTGGTAGTGTATCCCATAGACACGCTTCCATTTGGTAGTGTATCCCATAGACACACTTCCAATTGGTAGTGTATCCCATAGACACACTTATAATTTTGAGTGTATCCCATAGACACGCTTCCAATTGGTAGTGTATCCCATAGACACGCTTCCATTTGGTAGTGTATCCCATAGACACACTTGCAATTGGTAGTGTATCCCATAGACACACTTCCAATTGTCAGTGTATCCCATAGACACACTTCCAATTATCAGTGTATCCCATAATCACGCTTCCATTTGGTAGTGTAGCCCATAGACACGCTTCCATTTGGTGCTGTATTCCATAGACACACTTCCAATTGTCAGTGTATCCCATAGACACACTTCCAATTGGTAGTGTATCCCATAGACACACTTCCATTTGGTGGGGCAGCCCATAGACACACTTCCATTTGGTGGGGCAGCCCATAGACACACTTCCATTAGGTGGGGCAGCCCATAGACACGCTTCCATTTGGTGGGGCAGCCCATAGACACACTTCCATTTGGTGGGGCAGCCCATAGACACACTTCCAATTGGCAGTGTATCCCATAGACACACTTCCAATTGGTAGTGTATCCCATAGACACACTTCCATTTGGTAGTGTATCCCATAGACACGGTTAGATTTGGTAGTGTATCCCATAGACACGCTTCCATTTGGTAGTGTATCCCATAGACACACTTCCAATTGGCAGTGTATCCCATAGACACACTTCCAATTGGCAGTGTATCCCATAGACACACTTCCATTTGGTAGTGTATCCCATAGACACACTTCCATTTGGTAGTGTATCCCATAGACACGCTTCCATTTGGTAGTGTATCCCATAGACACGCTTCCATTTGGTTGTGTATCCCATAGACACGCTTCCATTTGGTTGTGTATCCCATAGACACACTTCAATTTGGTAGTGTATCCCATAGACACACTTCCATTTGGTAGTGTATCCCATAGACACGCTTCCATTTGGTTGTGTATCCCATAGACACACTTCCATTTGGTAGTGTATCCCATGGACACGCTTCCGTTTGGTAGTGTATCCCATAGACACGCTTCCATTTGGTAGTGTATCCCATAGACACTCTTCCAATTGGTAGTGTATCCCATAGACACTCTTCCATTTGGTAGTGTATCCCATAGACACGCTTCCATTTGGTAGTGTATCCCATAGACACACTTCCAATTGGTAGTGTATCCCATAGACACTCTTCCATTTGGTAGTGTATCCCATAGACACACTTCCAATTGTCAGTGTATCCCATAGACACTCTTCCATTTGGTAGTGTATCCCATACACACGCTTCCATTTGGTAGTGTAGACCATTTAGGCCACTTGTCAGCTCAATAACATACCACGAGCTATACTAACCAGTGGCAGGGCCGCCTCCAAGGGGATAATCCAGGAATTTATTCAGGGGCCCCAAAGGGAGGGGGGCCCCGTTAGCCACACTTGATTTTTTAAGAATGCTGATGCTGCGCGCGTAGATATTGTGGAGGCCCTGGGGGCGTATTGTCGGCGCTCAGAGGGATGGGTCCTTTGAAGCTGGACGGGTGCGGCCAAGGAACGAGGCCAACCTGGGATCCTGGTGACGGACGCCGAGCTTGGGTCTTTTAATGTGGGAGGGGATTGACCACGCGCCAGCGGTGTCCTGTGAAGCGTTAAGGGTGCGGACGAGAAATGAGGCAAGCTTGTGGACGGCAGCAGGCCTGGGTGTGGTAGTCTCGCCAGAGATTGGTTAAGTCAAACAAGCTTGACCGTGACTTATGAAAGATGGAAGAGTTAGGGACACACAGACAGACAGACGGAGATATGGATAGGGCAGAGTAAGGAACACGAATTTAATTAGGGATGAGTTTTGCGAAGATAAAGAATTAAACATGATTTATTTGTACAGTCTGACTTGGAGTTTAGTGATTGATTAATAAGTTAACAAATGTGTGACTAAATATTTCACAAATCGTGGCAGCGGTGGGATTTTACATTGCAGCGTCTCCCAGGAGTAGTTAAGCCTTGAAGTCTTCAAAGTAATTGACAACGTTTTCTAAGAGATCAAACACAGAGGATGTAGCAGAAAACATGATGTAGTTAGTTCGCCAGATCGCCTACATGTGTGTGTTCCCGATAAGCAGATTGACAGCGATGGAGGCAACCCATCGAGTCAACGGACAGGGAGAACTCTGACTGGGCAAATCTAGTGCCAATTTTGTCGTGTCTTTCTTCCAATCAGTGGATAGAACGTTCTCATGCGAACAATTATCAAAAGTTCCCACAGTTCCAACGGGAGCTAATTGACAATGGGTAAGAATCAACCTCGAAGGAGATGTCAGTAGAGCCACTGACAGTAGAAGCATCGAGACGGGATGATGAGAGTCCCACAACGACAACCAGTGTCCAGTTACCAACTACGACATGTGTAATTCAACGGTCCATTACATATCTTGACATGTCGCCTGACATTGAAACTCCATGTGTGATTCGTGAGTGTCGTCGAACCAAAACAAACTACGTCTGCAGAAGAACTCTTTGGAGCTCGGGGTTTTCGTCTGACATTGGCTTAGCTAACAGCCTAGTGGACACTCCTGGCGTTACCAGGACATGCAATGTGACACAGGTCACGTCGGGACAGAATTGTCATCATGAAGGGGAGGTCAACCCAGAAGAAGCAAGAGAATGTCGGCACCATGTCTCAACCAGAGAACCGTTCCAATCATGTTTGGGACAAACTCCTTTTGTACGATTTTGGAGCTGATAAAAGACATGATAGACAATTTGCTGAGACTCTTTGGATACCAGAAGTATACAAGGGCATGGACAACCAGATGGCTATGTCGGCGTAAGGTCAGGCAAAATTTGATTATTTTTGTGTGTGTGTAAAGTACAATTATTTTCCTTTATATAACTCTGTCGTAGAGTGTAACATGCTGGTTTTTAACATGTTATGGTGCATTTTGTTTTTCGTGTCATTTCTAGAATAATGATGAGGATGAGTGAAGGTTGTACAGGTTGTAAAAAGTTATGATTAAGCATATTTTTTCCTTGATTTGTGTATGTGAAATTATAAGTGTAACATGAGCAGGTTGATTGATGTTACAATCTGCCGGTGAAGTACGGTTGTACTAAAGGGAACATTTTTTGAGGGGTCATTTGTGTGTGTAAAAATTGATGTTTTATAAACAGGTTATTCAGTGGTACCATGCTTGTGATCGGCCGTTTAAGGTTCTGCCGATGTAAAGTCAAATTTTTTTTTGGATTAAGATTTGTGTGTGTCTTAAATGTATAATGAGCCGATTGATGAATCGGTTAAAAGTATGGCAATTCTAGGTATGAGGGGATGAGGTACAACTTGACGAAGTTGTGAGTTTATTAGCGTTGCTTTTTGGGACTGTTTATAATTATGTTACGATGTACATATGGTTGATTGTCTTTTAAGTAGGAAGATGATTAAGAATTCTTTGCCCTGTGCAATTTTTTTTGTGTATGTTCCTTGATGTTTTACTTCTTACATTGACAGGGTCAATTTTGCTATTGTCATGTGCATTAGGCCGACTATGGCGAGTGACTTGAATTGGGAGAATTATGACATTGATTTTATTGTGCTTTGCTGACGTATGATGTTACGTGAACAATGCTTTTGATGAATTGCCTATGTGTGTTAGTGGTAATGCTGTTAGTTAAATTCTTGAGCAGGATGATCTGCTTGAAAATGTTTTGCTATCTTATGCTATTGTTTGATTTATGAAGATGAATTGACAAATTGTGTTTGTGTAATGCTAGTACACGAACAAGTTTATGATGAAATGAATTGTTGTGCTTTGGTTGTCTCATTCTATGATTTGAGTTATGACAACGAAGGTGATTTTTTGTGTGCTTGTCCTCGGTTGTCATTTGCTTTTAACATTTGATGAAATGATTATGTCTGTGTTATGCTTTTAGCACATTATGTTGAGATTACTATGTGTGCTTGGTTTGTCTTATGCTTTTGAACAGAGTAATTATGATGAGATGAGTAATTGTGCTTTGTTTTTATGCTATTAATTGATGATGAGTCTATGTGTATTTTTATCGTCAGATGCCATAATCTGACGTTACCGTTGTCTGTTAATTTCACTGTAAATAAGTTAGATGTATGTAGTTGATGACTGGGAGGAGCGTTGAGACATTTATGTATTTTTATGATTTATGTGTCTCATGCATTATTTGGATGTATTGTGTAAGCTATTGTTATCCACTATATGCTTGACATGTCACTTTTGTCGAAATTTCTCCCTGCTTATATTTTATAAGGTTGCTTTCAATGATGTTGATAAATTGACCATGTGACTATGACTTGACTGACACACGGTTAGTGGGTTGAGACGGTACAGCGGTGTAGAATAGAGTCAGGTAGGATGGTGAGAGCAGATTGTGTTGACGGGAAACACAATAGCTCTCGGTGTATTTGTTTTGAATTGTTTTGCCAGAGGGTCTTAGTCACTCGAAGCCAATTTAAGCAAACATATGCCGAGATGTTAATTATTTTGATGTCGAGGACGACATAAGTTTTGTGAGCAGGGGAAGTGTGTGGAGGCCCTGGGGGCGAATTGTCGGCGCTCAGAGGGATGGGTCCTTTGAAGCTGGGCGGGTGCGGCCAAGGAACGAGGCCAACCTGGGATCCTGGTGACGGACGACAAGCTTGGGTCTTTTAATGTGTACGGGGACCACGGGCCAGCGGTGTCCTGTGAAGCGTTAAGGGTGCGGGCGAGAAACGAGGCAAGCTTGTGGACGGCAGCAGGCCTGGGTGTGGTAGTCTCGCCAGAGATTGGTTAAGTCAAACAAGCTTGACCGTTTCTTATGAAAGACTGACGGGTATATGAGACGGAAGAGTTAGGGACACACAGACAGACGGAGATATGGATAGGGCAGAGTTAGGAACACGAATTTAGTTAGGGTTGAGTGTTGCCAAGTTAAATAATTAAACATGATTTATTTGTACAGTCTGACTTGGAGTTTAGTGATTGATTAATATATATTCAGAAAATAATTCATGTAACATGTAACAAAAAAGGTACAAAATTTAGCTTACAACGAAAATTGACGAAAAAACTTTTTCTGCAGAATGATCGGTTCGCTAAAGTTGTTCTTCGGAATTTCGGGTTTTACGTCAGTTTTCTAAAACAAATATATTTTAGTTATCAAATACGGTGACTCTCGCAAGTATTTGAGAAGTTGCAAATAATGGATTATTTTTCTTTACTTGTACGACCCTGTAAGCTGTGTATGTCTTATTGTAAACCAAACTTAATACTAAAATATAGTTAATAGTTTTATAGTATTATATTTTCTTAACTCTTTGCAGCAGTCCTAATGTGTATTTAAAATTTACTATTTACTCAATATATATGCCTTCAAATAAATTGATAAAACTCTTAATAATTAACAATTAAATTATCAGTATGTGCCTATCAAAGTAAGTTTAGTGTAAATTTTTTTTATTATATTGTATTGCATTGCATTGTATTATATTGTAA
>MUZC01002154.1:438084-451465 GCA_002072015.1 Radix auricularia
AAAAAAAAAAAAAAAAAAAAAAAAACAAGCAACAACAAGAAAACAGAAAAAAACAGCAACAACAAAAAAAGAAGAAGAAAGACTAAATTTTAAGTATTTCATATTATATACTACCTGACATATCCGTTTCACTAGTGCCTGCTTTATTGATGACATTTTACACTACACCCATTACGAACCCATTGTATAATGGAATCCCGATCGTTACAGAATCCCTTGCCATGATATGATTCCATTCTTGTCAAAATATCGAGCATTGTGTTCCTGTTAAAAATGTCACTTCTTGATTTAATTCTTTTCGTTTAATGCCGTATTGTAATAATAAAAAAATAAAAATCTCCGTAAACAACCAAGTTTTTTACTCTAAATCCTTCATATACGAGACATAACTAGACTATAAAGATGATTATTATAATAAGCAGGGCATGACAATCCCAAAATACATGTTTAATATAATGCGCACCGATTGTGAATATATTTTTTAAAAAGTAATGTCAATGTAATGCACACCTTATTGCGCGACATGAAAGGTTGTTGATCATAATACGCACCACAACACTCTATCAAAAAATTAACATGATATACAGAGATAAATAAAATAATTAAAAAATTCAATACTTCAATTACTGTCCATTCGATTGATCGAAATGTTGATACATCATTTTTATCATGGGCATGAGTCAGCTTTCTAAATTTTTGCTCCCTAGCTTACGAGGAAATGGGTTAAAGATTTTTCCAAAGTTTTTCTACACTGACGGCTCAGACACCACAAGTTAATGTAAATGATTTAAATTAGAAAACAATTATATTACATTCAAAGTTCATCTAATTATAGGGCAATACATTTTTCCGAATCAAATAACGCTACAAATAACAAATGTCGTAAAGATAACATTTTGAATATTCTGTAATATTTTAGATAAGTTATAAATAAAGTAGGGCAGTTATCGATTAATTTAAACTAATCGTTAGCTTTTGAAAAATTACCTAATAATTAATCGCAATTTTTTTAATTAAAGCTAAAAATAAGATGTATGACGTCATTAAACTGAAAATGTTAAGAGCAGTAAAATCATAGGCATTTGAAATTTTTTAAATATAATTAGTTCAATTTAAGGTCAATGAATTTAAATTGCGTTATTGGTAATTAAATGAAAACAGCAATACATTTTTATATCATTTTCCTTATAAAACAGCTTATTTTAAAGTCGACACTTTCAAATAATATTTTTTTAAAAATGGACAAGTTTGCACGTAAAAAACGCAAACTTTTTAAAATTCTTAATAAGTAATTATTTATTAATCAATGCATGACATTATAAAAGAAATTTTCCTTCATTTTAATCGCTTTTTTATAGACTTTTTACAACATGAAATATGGCAATATTTTTGCTAGTACTGTATCCAGTTACAAGATATAATCTGTAGCGTTCTTCACAATGTTCTCTACGACCTCAAGTCGCGGAAAGTGAACACATTATTTTAAGGCAGGGGTCGGCGATCTTTTATGGCTGTTATCCCAAAATATAAACGTTTATGTAGACATTACCCCTGAAGGCATGTCCTTCCCACACGTCCCGTGGCTTTGAGGGTGGGGTGGGGGTCGTATTAGCTCGTTGTTTTTGCCCTTTCCGAAAACGGATCTTGTGAGTTTAAGAAAGCCAACAAGCGTCAAAGAATGAATCTGAAGAGGATTATGTGTAAATATTTATAAGTCAAAACGAAACGGACAATCCTGTTACGTCGTTGTCTGGGAATTTGTTAAGACAACACGGACAGGTCAACTCAAAATAAAATAATCAACACCTTTTGAAACGTTTTAAATTAAATAAATTCAAGTCCAATGTTCTTCTATATACACCTACTGCCGACTCTAACTCACAACAACTGCCTTCACGCTACGTCACGTTCACCACTATCACGTCATACTCTTTCATACAGTGCGCACCGCACCAAAACAAGTATCAACATTGAAATGTCAGGAAAAACCCAATAACTTTTAAATGTTTCCCGGACAGATCCATATGTTCGGAGGAGTACTTGTGATGCAATTATAAAGTTGACATTCAAAGTATAATTTTACAACAGATAAAGATGTACAGGCCAATAAGCTTGCAAGTATCAAAGCTAGAGCATGTATTCGACCAGCAAGAAGGTTTTAAGTTCAGCTTTAAGAGCACACACATGGTTCAGAACATTTTAAAAAAACAAATTACACGAACTATTTGTGTAAAGTGTAAGAAGACAATAAATTTAAGCTTTATTAATGAACTGATACTAATAACAGTAGACGTTTTCGGCTAAAGCTTACATCAGTACAATAACATTAAATAATTACTTACATAAATCTTAAAACATATTGTATAATAGTAAAATGAAAAGAAAGGAAAAACAAAAACAAACAAGGACACAGGATATAGATATAAAAAGGGAGGAAGTTGAAGTATCTAAAGTAGCAGTGAAAACCACAACGGGAAAACGATTTTGCAGTCAGGTAAAATTGTGGATTTTATTAATTCCATATGGAGCCAACGCACCAGATAGTTTCATAAGTCTATTTTCCATGTGGACTCTATCATGGGTATTGGTTGCATATAGTATACCAGTAACTGAAATATCGAAAATGCCGTCATGGTCCACACTGCTAAAATGTTTAGACCCAGGACATTACCACAGGAAAGACCTTGATTTGATAAAGTAGCTCTGCATATTCAGTCTCAATACCTTTACAACAATCACGAAACATTGCGCTTGCTTGCAGGGCTCATCCTTTAAAGAAATTTAAAATCTCAACGATTCGACCCCGGACGGTTTGACCCTGCCAGTTCGACCACAGGACGTTTTGACCCTTGGAGGTTTCGAATCAACCGGGGTCGAATAGTGCGTGGTCGAACCATCCGTGGTCGAACCGTCCGGTGTCGAAATTTCCGACCGCCTGATAGTAATAACCACAAGCCCCTGAGTTCAGTTTTAAGGCGATCATTTCAATGTCACATGGAGGACATTGAATTCGGTTAAGTCATGTGAATTCAGTTTATTGTCACTCAAGTCAAAATAAATAAAAGTGGATACGAGTTTGGTGTTCTCTATAGTACTTATATTTTAAAAAATGTACGAAGATATCGAATTTAAAGTTCTATTATGAACCGTTTGAATAATGAACTTGTCTTCCAAATGTAAACATGATGGATGTTCTACGCCCCAATGGGTCTGCTTTACCTCCCGAGAATTCCGTTTTTACCCCAAAATGGTGTATTTTACATCTTTTCACCGACGCCTGCTTTCAGATCAACCCATCAAATAAAATACTTTCTTCAACCATGCTTTACACCAAAAAGCAAGCTAGAATATTATGCATATGCAAGCAATGTATTTGTTAGATAAATAACACACCGGGGTGACTCATTGCAGCATTAAAACAGTCCTGGAGTAACAATAACTAACTTGTAACAAGTGTAAGGTAGTTTAGTAACAAGTGTAAGATAGTTTAGTAACAAGTGTAGGATAGTTTAGTAACAAGTGTAAGATAGTTTAGTAACAAGTGTAAGATAGTTTAGTAGCAAGTGTAAGATAGTTTAGTAACAAGTGTAAGATAATTTAGTAAGACGTATAAGATAGTTTACTAACAAGTAGAAGATAGTTTAGTTACAAGTGTAAAATAGTTTCGTAACAAGTGTAAGATAGTTTAGTAAGACGTATAAGATAGTTTAGTAACAAGTGTAAGATAATTTAGTAAGACGTATAAGATAGTTTAGTCACAAGTAGAAGATAGTTTAGTTACAAGTGTAAAATAGTTTCGTAACAAGTGTAAGATAGTTTAGTGACAAGTGTAATATAGTTTAGTAACAAGTGTAAGATAGTTTAGTAACAAGTGTAAGATAGTTTAGTAACAAGTGTAAGATAGTTTTGTAACAAGTGTAAGATAGTTTAGTAACAAGTGTAAGATAGTTTAGTAACAAGTGTAAGATAGTTTAGTAACAAGTGTAAGATAGTTTAGTAAGAAGTGTAAGATAGTTTAGTAACAAGTGTAAGATAGTTTAGTAGCAAGTGTAAGATAGTTTAGTAACAAGTGTAAGATAATTTAGTAAGACGTGTAAGATAGTTTTGTAACAATAGGAAGATAGTTCAGTAACAAGTGTAAGATAGTTTAGTAACACCTGTAAGACAGTTTAGTGAGACGTGTAAGATAGTTTAGTAACAAGTGTAAGATAGTTTAGTGAGACGTGTAAGATAGTTTAGTAACACATGTAACACAGTTACCCAAATTGTCAACATTAAGACGGTGCCATTAAGCACGGATTACGTATAAATAGACAAAGATGGCTTAACGCTAAAATGACAGGCCGTGACACGGCTGATACAGCATAGAACAGATCGTATCTCACACTGGCAAACTCTCAAAATTTCGATTCAGATCACCTACGTTATAAATCGCCCCACACTTAACGATACTCCTTAAATCTCCTAATTGTGCATTCTTCGCATCTGATGTTTATCGTTTCTGCACTTAAAAACATGCAACAAGGCGTCTTATTTCAAGTGTAGATAGCATCGTGAAACATACAATGTAGGCACAAGAAAACTGGTCTTAAGCAACTTTTTTCACCTTTGGTTTTTATGAAACATCTTTTATCAAAGCTTGTAATGATTTTTTTAAAAAATTGTTAGATTAATCGGTTAAAATTAAGATATTAATCGAATTTATTTCGATCAGTTTTTTTTTATCCAGGACGTATGGATCCCGTTAAGTTGCAAAACAATATTTCGCGAAATCGGTTAAGTCGAGGTAATTCCATGGCTCCCGAATTTTGTGACGTAAAACTGCAAATTGGTCCTGATATGAAAGATATAAGAAACAAATATGCTTTAGGGATGCACGTCTAAATAAATGATATTAATACGTGGCAAAAGTTTATTAACAAATTGGAGGAAAACAATATTAGAAATATTTTCTTAAATGTTTATCAAATTTTAACCGATGAAATTAATTTAATCGATTACAATTTTTAATTCAATAAATAATTCGATAAGTTTTTGTTTTGGCTTCCTTATGTCTCGTAAGACGACAGAATATTCTGTGCTCCTGTAGGATTTATGCACGTGATCTTGCAGCTTCTGCGTTGGCTGTACAAGCCCACCCGCGAAAGGCAGCCTTTGCTGCACTTCTCACACTGAAAGGTAGTGCTGGTGGTTGGCTGAGTTGTTCTGCTTTTCCTCTTTAGCCGAATATCGTCTGCGATCTGTTGCAGGCATTTTCCCCCTGCTTCTAGCCCAACAGTAAATGCCTGTCTCCAACTGCACCTGTCCCCAGCGAGTTCCTCCCAGCTATTTATGTCAATGCCAATAGCTTTGAGGTCTCTCTTACACACATCTTTGTAACGGAGGTGACGCCAGCCTGTGGATCTCTTTCCTTTGGCTAGCTCAGAATAGAGGATGTCCTTTGGGATTCTGCCATCCTCCAATCTGCGCACATGTCCCAACCACCTAAGCCGACGCCGGCGAAGGAGAGTTGTCATGCTTTGGATTTTCGCCCGTTGTAGCACTTCGTTTTTGGTGACATGGTCCTGCCAGGTAATTCCCAGGATGCGCCGGAGACAGCGCATGTGGAAATCACTCAATCTCCTTTCTTGTCTGGAGTATAGGGTCCAGGATTCACTGGCATAAAGGAGGGTGCTTAGCACACATGCCTTGTAAATAGCAATTTTGGTATTAAAGGTCAGCTTTTTGTTGCTCCATACTCTTTTTGAGAGCCTGGCCAGAGTTGTAGAGGCCTTGCCGATCCTTGCGTCTAGGTCGAAATCAAGGGACAGGTTGTTGGTGATATTGGATCCAAGGTATGTAAAGCGTTCCACGGCCTCAAGTTGGCAGCCATCGATGGTGATGTTGGGTGGGTCAGCGTCTTGGGCCATCACGTTGGTCTTTTTGAGGCTGATGGTTAGTCCGAAGTCCCTGGCGGCCTTGGCAAAGCGGTCCATCAGGCTTTGCAAATCAGCTTCGTTGTGAGTTGCAATGGCAGCATCGTCTGCAAAAAGCATGTCCCTGATGACCGTTTCTCGGATCTTCGTCTTGGCCTTCAGCCTGGCCAGATTAAATAGTTTACCATCCGAACGTGTATGAAGATAGATCCCCTCTGATGAGGATCCGAAGGCATGTTTCATCAGGCAGGCAAAAAAGATGCCAAAGAGTGTCGGGGCGAGGACGCAGCCCTGTTTGACTCCACTGAGGTTATCAAATTGAGGGGAAGTTGAACCGTCATACTGCACCGTGCCTTTCATACCATTATGGATTGACTGAATAATATTGAGCAATTTTGGTGGGCAGCCAACTTTTGCCAAGACTTTAAACAGAAAATCTCTGCTGACCAGGTCAAAAGCCTTTGTTAAATCAATGAAGGCCAGGTAAAGGGGCATGTGTTGCTCTCGGCACTTTTCTTGAAGTTGCCTTAAAGAAAAGATCATGTCGATTGTTGACCTTTCTGCCCGGAAGCCGCACTGTGATTCAGGGTATACTCTTTCAGCAAGTCTTTGCAGTTTATTTAAAACAACGCGTGCAAAGACTTTACCCACGATGCTGAGGAGAGAAATGCCTCTGTAGTTGTTGCAGTCACTTCAATATTAGAAATATTTTCTTAAATGTTTATCAAATTTTAACCGATGAAATTAATTTAATCGATTACAATTTTTAATTCAATAAATAATTCGATAAGTATGTCGTTGGTTTCTGCAGCCTTAAATATTAGAACATTCTTCTCTGTATTTCTTCGATACGCCTTCAAGGATAGCAGTGAGGGAACCTTGTTACATACCAGAGCTGATGGATGACTTTTCAACACTGCCCGCCTCCGAGCCAAGACCAAAACAACGGATGGCCTGATTCGAGAGCAACTATTTGCGGATGATGCGGCACTAACAGCACATACATAATCTGGTTTGCAACAACTCGTGTCAAGCTTCTCCAATGGCTGCAAAGAATTTGGTCTGCAAATTAGCTTGAAAAAGACAAACATCATGGCCCAAGACACTCGACCTCCTCCTACCATATATATCGATAATGAAAACTTGGAGGTTGTGGACAGCTTCACCTACTTGGGATCCAAGGTCTCCAATAGACTGTCCATTGAAGAAGAAATAAACAGCAGAATTTGAAAGGCAGCCGCAACAATGGCTAAACTAAATAAGCGGGTCTGGCAAAATACCAAGCTAACTGAGAAAACCAAACTGTGCGTCTACCGAGCCTGTGTCATCAGTACACTACTATATGGGAGCGAGACATGGACCACTTATACATCACAAGAGCGTAAGCTTAACAGCTTCCATTTGAGATGCCTGCGCCGCAACCTAGATATTAAATGGCAAGAAAAAGTGCCTAATAGTGAGGTCCTAACGCGTGCCAATACCCAAAGCATGTTCTCAATTCTTAGTGAAAGACGCCTGAGGTGGCTAGGACATGTCAAAAGAATGAGCCCCGGCCGCATCCCGAAGGACCTCCTATATGGTGAACTTGCTTCAGGAAAGAGGAAAACAGGTCGCCCACGCTTGCGATTTAAAGATGTCTGTCAAAGGGACATGAGAGCAGCCAAAATACATACAAGTGACTGGGAGTGTAAGGCAGAAGACCGATCTACGTGGCGCACAGTTGTCGAAGAGGGCGTCATTGTAGCCGAGGAGCGAAGAATGGAGGAGGCTGCAGACAGAAGAGCTAGGAGAAAGGCCAAAACATTTGGAAGCACAGAACTCGTGTGTAAAAACTGTGGCAAAGACTGTCACTCAAGGATAGGACTGCACAGCCACTCGAGCCAACCCAATGGTGATGCACCATCGTCTCGCGAGACGGAAGGATGCCGGAAAAAAATATTAGTGCTTCGGAAATTAAGGATTAATTTCTCGATTAATCGGTAAAAATTTAATGATTATAATATTTTTAAAGATTAATCGACTCATTATCTACAAATTATTTGAAGTCGGAAAAATAAATAATAATAATTCTAATAATAAAAGGGGCAGATAAATAATAACAGACTTCCTGACGATTACACGAACATTTTGATTTTAATCTGTTGACTGACAGAAATGTTCAAAATGTTGATAAAGTTTGTCTACCATTGTTCTGACACTTCACCTACTTATCAAACCAAATGAAAAGGTGCACGGTGGTCGAGTGGCAGCGCACTCGACTACAGTACAGATGGTCACGGCTTCGAAGGCAAATATTTTTTTCCACGGGCATAGGGCGTCCCTGAGTCCACCCAGCTCCGAATGAGTACCCAACATAAGATAAGTTGCTGGGTAATGCGTGGAACCCTCCTAGCCGTGGTCTGTGAACGCTGCATCACTTCCCAACATATCATCCTTCATGGTCTGTGGACGCAATTATCTTCTTCATAGAAGGAGCGTCTGTATATCTAAGATAAGATAAAAGCGTATTAAGCTAAGGGCAGTAAGGGAGTCTGACTCAGAGACACTAAATGACGACAGCTCTTCTGATAAAGTACTGCATCAAAAAATGGAGATGAAAGTTCTTGAATCAATTAGCCCCTGTACAATGGTGGAAACTTAATGAACACCAATTTTCTTGCCAAAACCGTTTTGAGCATACCAGTTATCTCAATTCCACATAAATCATTCTTCAGCTCCGCTGGTTATATTGTCATCATAAATTGTCAATTAAATCCATTTATCACTTCCACAAAATATTGTCAACACACTTGTCTTTTTACTTAGTTGGTTTACGGATGACTTATAAAAAAAGTTTTAAAAAAACAACAAAATTTTTTTTACTATAAATTAATTATATACTATACATATTTTAGAAGATTATAATACGCATCGCACGACAATCCATAATTGAACAATTATCTTTATGCCTCAAATATATTAATAAGAATTTTTAGTAAAGATAACGCCTATTTTCTACCTGCTAAATTTCACCTGGATTTGATCACGGGAAATGAGTTATAAAACATGTTTAATAAACTGCGCACCGCGAGACAGATTAGCTATTAATAGCATTTAAATTTACAGATCGGAAATATATTTTCAAAAACTATTGTCAATATATCACGCACTGAACAGTGCAACAGGAAAGTATTTAAAAAAAGATGTCCTATAAATTACGCCCCGTAACACTCTTCCAAAAAAAAAAAATTAACATGCAATAAAACGATAATTAGAGATAATCTGAACATTCATTAATTTAATTACAGTACGTTCGATCTTTCTCAAATTTTAATTATCAACACGAGCCTTTCTTCAAAACTTCAGCTTGCTAGCTTAAGAAGAAGTGGGTTAAAAATACTTCAAACAAGCAGACGCAGCGAATTAATATAAATGATTTAACAATGGAGACTTTTTTTGGCCTTTTAGATTTTCAATAAGAACGTTTAATAAGTGTTTTTTTTAACATCATACATTTTGGTTTTTGTCTTTAATCGAAATTAACGAGTAATTAATTGTTAATTTTTCAAAATTTAACGATTAAAGTTAAATTAATAGTCAACAGCTCTAATAAACAATGTAATAGCACAAGTCACTTGATGGATGCCTAACGCTATGACGTCATTGTTTTAGCTTATATTTTATTACAAGGTGTGAATTAGGAGGTGTGCAAAATAATTATAAATTAAAGTTTTTTTTTTTTTAAATAGTACAACAGTCCATAACAGTTAAAAAGCATGTGGTGTTTCTCGTCTTAAAATATTTATTATAGGACGTCGTTGCTTTAGTTTATAAATTAATTTTCGAAAAGGAAACGATGTAATAAGAGGACTTGAGGATTTATAATTATAAAAAAATATTGTGTACATTTGAGGAAGTTTAGTATTTCATATCAATGAAATAAGGACAATTTACTTGGGGCTTTAATACATACGATGACTTGTAGGATAATTTTTGTAAGGGTATCATGTCGCTGTACATGACCGAACCACGCCTTCTTACGTCTATTAATTGTTGTTATAATCATTTCTTGACTACCTGCGATAGATTTTATTTAGTCCCATATCTAATCACTGGTCTTGTGTTCTGAATAGGAGATCTGGAGAATTTTCCTCAAGCGTTTATTTTTAAATTACTGCAGCATGCTTTCCGTGGCTGCCATCAGCGACATAGTTACCACCTTATAAAAATATAAAACGTAATGTAATTGACAAATCTAACTTGTGTAAGGGGCAGCAGTCAAACAGTCTGATGTGCTAGTGACCTTTAGCCACCCAGCCTCTTTAGAAAGCCTTCAAAGGGCATCGAAATTCTGTGATACGTGTGTGATATTTTCAGCAGTAAAATATTCCCAAACCTTAGATTCCCTTTAAAAAAATAAAAAATAACTAAAAAAAAACATGGCACCGCTACTCGCAGCCCTGTGGTTTAGCAATCAGCCACCAATCCTTGGGGTACATGTATTTCTGGAGCTCGAGTCCATCGTGCGGAATGTTCGCCGTGACTCCGGCCAGTTGAACGTGGTCGAAAGGCGGCTCAATCAGCCACATCGGAAACGGGAGTTAAACTTCGTCGAGGCTGTAGAAGAGGCTGAAGTAGAGGCCCGCAGGACACGCCCACTTCTGTGGCGCCGGCTGATCATCGGGGATATACGTTGGCGGGATGTTGATGAACTCATCGCTGTGGGATCTGTAAAACCAGTCGGTGCAGTCGGTGAATAGGGTCAGGTACCCGACGGCCGAGTCGAGCTCCAGTTTGTAATGTCCATACCACCAGCTGTAAGAACTCAGGGTGATGTTCTCAGAGCCGAAAGACGACTGGAGAGTCGGGGCAAAGGTGGGGTTCAGATCCGTGTCTCTGACGCAGATGTCGACGTTGTTGTCCCAGGGGAGGAGGTAGCCGTGCCTCAGCGCGCCCCACAGGGTGCCATAGCAGAGAAACGGCTCTACCCCGTGACCCCGCAACACCCCGAACGTCTTGTTGACCAGTTCCGCCAAGTTGGCCCGATTTGTTTCGTCCGTTACACAAGCTCCTGTCCGGTGATACCACCGTGTTTGGTGGATGTGGCTGTCGTACAGACACCGTCGTACGAACTCCAACACTTGGCCCAGCAGCAGAACTAAAACTATAGCCACTAGCATCATTCTACCTGAACACAGTCTAGTTACGTCACGCATTTCTACCTGAACACAGTCAAGTTATGTCACGCATTTCTACCTGAACACAGTCTAGTTACGTCACGCATTTCTACCTCAACACAGTCTAGTTATGTCACGCATTTCTACCTGAACACAGTCTAGTTATGTCACGCATTTCTACCTGAACACAGTCTAGTTATGTCACTCATTTCTACCTGAACACAGTCTAGTTATGGCACTCATTTCTACCTGAACACAGTCTAGTTATATCACGCATTTCTACCTGAACACAGTCTAGTTATGGCACTCATTTCTACCTGAACACAGTCTAGATATGTCACGCATTTCTACCTGAACACAGTCCAGTTATGACACTCATTTCTACCTGAACACAGTCTAGTTATGGCACTTATTTTGTACCTGACCACAGTCTAGTTATGGCACTCATTTCTACCTGAACACAGTCTAGTTATGGCACTCATTTCTACCTGAACACAGTCTAGTTATGTCACTCATTTCTACCTGAACACAGTCTAGTTACGTCACGCATTTCTACCTGAACACAGTCTAGTTACGTCACGCATTTCTAGGACATTCTGGTCTTGGTATTTATCCTTGTAGAAAAAAAACAACAACTGATTTTTTTTGGAAATATTAATTATTAATTATAGAGTGTTGTGTTTTGAATTATTTCTTTCTTCCATTCCCCACCATTATGCCAAGGTTAATAAATCAAGTGGTTGTTTATCAATATGACAAATCTCTACGTTAAAACCCTTTTCTCGGATCTGATAGAAAGGGATGGCGCCTGGATAATTTGAAAAATCAGATTTTGGTTATGTAGATCACAATGGGATCAAGAAAAAGTTCAATTATGACAATCTGTTCAAATACACATCTACATGTGTGGCATTCCGGACTTCATGACTTTAATAATAGATGGCCAGACTTTGTGCACTTACTGGTTTCAGACGCCGTTTTACCATGGAAACTAGCACATTTCTAACACGTTCATCTCATCCTGTTTGATGCGGGTCTTTGTGTGATGTAAACTGTTTGGTTTTAACAACGTCCATTGACGATCTGATGGTGACATCAGCAGGTCTGCATGATGAAGACGGAAGGTTTGGGTTTTATTTCATTGACAACGATATTGTACAATGATTAACCACAAGACGTTATGGAATTCTCCTCTGCAAAAAGAATTAAAATACTTTAACTTAGTTCTAAAACTGACGAACAAAATAATCCTATACGAAATTTGTTAAACATAAAGTGAATACATTTTTTAAACATATATATTTACCAAGTTGTTTTTTTTTCTTCACTCACAGGTCACAATATAACATTTGAATTAACTTAGACGACGAATCTGTTATGTGCAATCTAATGGTGAACAAACTTTATAATGATTTGTTATCACATCAATTAAACGACCATATTAGGTGCATTTTTAACATTATCCCTGACAGGATATAAAATATAACAATATCCATAACGGGACCTAAAATATAACAATGTCCATAACGGAATATAAAATATAATAGTGCTGTCGAAATTATCGATTAATTTTTCGATTAATCGGTAAAAAATGTTATCGATTAAATTATTTTATTCCAAAAATAGCGATTAAAATTAAGGTACATACTTTCAATAATTTTACCGATTTATTAATAAATAATTAATAATTAATCATTATTTGCTTGTTTACGTACAAACTTCTCCGTTAAAAAGGGATTAATTTTGAAAGCGTAGACTTTAAAATAAGATTTTTTTAAAATAAGGAAAGAGATATAAAAATTAAATTTTGTTTTGACTTTTTTAAATATAGTAAAATTTTAATTTATTGACATTATATTGAACTACTTATATTTAAATCAAAATTTGTCAATTGCCTGTTTTTGTTTCTTTCCTTGAATTTTTCAGTTTAATGACGTCATACATCTTATTTGTAGCTTTAATCAAAATTATCGATTAATAATTCGGTAATTTTTCAAAAGTTAACGATTAAATTTAAATTTATCGACAACAGCCCTAAACAATATCCATAACGAGATATAAAATATAACAATATCCCTAACGAAATATAAAATGTACCCACATCCGTAACGGGATATATCATGTAACAAATTAAGAACTTACATTGTAAAGCAAAACTTGACTCGTGTCATTGACACCGCACATGCCCGTGAACCTACTTATGGTCCGGACGTCTTCCAACTTCATGTTTATATACCATGTATCGACCGGGTCGTGGCAAATATTGACCTCACAATAGACGTGCATCCCTAATCTCAACACGCCATCCCA
>MUZC01002154.1:451515-467248 GCA_002072015.1 Radix auricularia
TATATTAGGGATGTGGAAATTAACGATTAATTTATCGATTAATCGATAATTTTTTAACGATTAAAAGTTTTTTTAAACGATTAATCATTCCACAACTCATAAATGTACAGGAAACCAACATGTTAAAATATTTCAGCCGATAAACATACACTATTTTCCGGACATTTACACGCATATTTTAGTTTTACACTATTGACCGTTCAAAATTTTGATAAATATTTGTGTGTTCATTTAGAGAAATCATTTGCCAACCATGCAATGTTCGCTATATGTTCACCTGTCCGTGTGCTATGTAAAAAAACAACCTGTGTACAAAGTTGCACAACGTTAATTTTTGTGTGCAATTTTTTAAAAAAAATTCTACGTGATGATTCTAAACTCCTGCGTAGCGTCGGTCAAATATCTGCACAGTGGCGCTACTTAAAGGGGACATCGCTAAAATGGTTCTATAACTTCGCCTCCATATCACCTGCAAACCAAACATCCACTATAGTATCAGAAACTTCAGCTGAGAAAATAGAAAGCAATGTGAACGATTGTTCAGCTTGTTATAGTGTCTATGAGACCCACTCACCATTTCAACCAAATAATGTCAATACACTTGTCTGTATGCGTTGCTTATTAAAAGGAGACATTTCAGTGTTTTTTCGATTATCGACAAGAACCTTTAATAAATGTTGCTTATGACACCTTAAATTTTAGCTTTTGGCTTTAATCGAAAGTAACGATTAATTAATCGTTAATTTTTCAAAAGTTTATGATTAAATTTAAATTATTCGTAGCCTGCACTATCCGTCGTGGGTTGCAACGATCTCAGCAAAAATGAATAAAGTTTGAGAAACCACTTGGTGAAATATTTTAAAGTAATTATGTCAGAAACCTTCGCAAAAGTGTGGAAGAAAAAAAAAAAATATATATATATATATATAGTCTACGTAATAAAAGTAAATAGTAATTTTAAAAAAATTCTTTAAAAAAAACCAACACCTTAAGTTTTACAGCAAACGGATAAATATATTGGACTAATAATTAAAAACTTACAAAATAAAAATTGATTTTAAGCGGCCTGCTCCAAAATGAGTGATAAATAAACAATTTTAAATAACATTTAATACACTAGCTATATTTCTCAATATCGTTTAAATTGATTAGGGAATAAAATTATTAACGTGGAGTATAAAAAAAAAAGACATTTGTGGTCACTGCCGCGAGGGAATTAACATTAGAAGTTCAGTGCCCTAGAGTAATAAAATATACACTCTTGAATTTTTAGATACTAAGATTGGCAAGATCAAATATTTTTTTTAATAAATACGCCTACACAAATTTTAATACAGCTAATATTAAAAAACGACATTTAGCGGCCACTGGGCCCATTCGGTGCAATACGTTAATTTAAAAACAAAAAAACATGTCATTTGAATTCATAGTAAAAAAATATATACATTTCTCAAGATCGTTAAAAATGAAATGAAGAAATATCTATTTTTAAAAAAATATGAATGAAAATGAGAATTTATGAGGATTCGGAAAATATTTATTGCAGATCAGATCCGAATAGTATCCGGATATCAGTGTAGTAAGGAATTGTTTTAATCAAATAAAATTAATATCAATAGGTTTATAAACATATATATATATATACAGTAAAAAAAAGAAAAAAAAACAATAACCAGAAACGAGTGGTACGCGTTGGGATTTATATTCAAAGTCGTAGGTTTTACGGATTATTTACTTTATTTTATCTATAATGAATAGTATTTTTTACGTGATGCACATATATGGGCGCTCGAGACGGCTGTTTGTGGTGATGTACATGTCACCGAAACGACGGCGGAGCGTCCTCGGACGGGCTTTGTTGCTAGTACAAATTTATAATGTCCATTGAACTGCCTTTAATCTGAATTTTATCATAGCTATCCACTGTGTCAAGTTCGCCTATTTTTTGGTCTCTGGTGTACCTCATACTGTTACGGGTTTTCCCCAAAAATTATTTAAAAAATCGGAAAAACATAAAATTGCTTGTCACATGTCGTTGCTAAAACAATTTCGTCGGGCATTCATTTTTTTCTAGTATTTTCTTTCCTTTGCGGTTTGAAAAAGAATAACTTTACATTTTTGTGATTATTTCTGGATAGTTGAGTTATAAAAAAGTGTCATAAAACGCTAGACCACAACAGTCAATTTGAAGTTATTGTCATCTTAAATCTTTATTATTATCATTAAAAAATTGGGCATTTAGCAAATTCAAATTTTAATTTTCAGTAAAACCTTAAAACTGCCAACATTAACTGCTGTATAATATTTAAGATGAACCTGCACAAAGTGTTAGCATTCTTATTCCCTGGCCTACTGATGGGATCTCAAAATTTAACGTTTGCCGCATCAGGTAAGAAAATGGTGAATAGTTAATTCTAATTTAAGCTGAGCCTGAAATAATTAACTTGATTTTCACGACGGTGCCGACCAACCAGCAACCCACAGATGCTGGTGTGTCAAAAGGTTTCATGTGTAAATATAGAAGTGGCCCCGAGAGAATGTCATGGATGACAAACTTTGTCTTTGTTACTTGTTGTGAGTTGCACACGGTGGTGTTCTTGGTGGTCTTTCTGGTGTTATTAAAATTATTATTTAGTCGGTGCGAAAGCATGTAAAATAATTGTTTTTGACGTCATTAGAATATGTTTAAAAGTTTAGAGAGTTTTCGTGTAGACGGTGGTTGTGGCAAATAGGGCTAGGTGTCAATATTGTTGGAAATTACTTGCCCGGTACATGCCCAAAATTTGAAAGAAAAATCCTCAAAATTTTCGTCACTATGCCCACTATTTCTACCATGAGCCTTTTACTGCTTTGTTTATTGATGAAACTCAAATTTTGACATTGAAATACTACTGAAGTACAGAGTTTTAAAAACAATGAGCAGAGGAGTGCAAAGGTGATTATTTGAGGCGGTGGGCGCAAATCGTATGATGACATGGCGGATTATTTCTAGTTCATAGCTTTAGCTGAAAACTGTTTTAATTAACTAAACTTTTTAGGACTTGCCCCTAATTAGTGGAATAATCCCCTAGCATTTATTTTGTATTACAGTGAAAATCGTTCAATGATTGAAATATGATTTTAAAAAAAAACATTAAAAAAAAAAACTACAAAATATAGCAGATGTTTATTTCTTTTAAAGTATGGTAGGATATAGAATTGGAGACATACGTTAGATAAAAGAAATTGGCGCGTCGCAATCGGTAGCAAAGATCGGCGGCGTATTTTAAAGTCAAAGCCAAGATCATTTTTAGCCATTCCATGGTTATCGCTCGTGCCCTATTTTGTGTCATACTGAGTGGACGAAACCACCCCACCATTTATTTTTGTTTTTATCTTGTAAATCAAGCAACGATTGAAGTATTATTTTTAAAAGTTTGGTGGGGATAGGAGTGGAGACACGTGTGTGACGGGGGGGGGGTATTAGGTAAACTACATTGGCTCGCTCAATCGGTAAAAACGGTGAGTGGCGTATTTCAAAGCCAACGCTAAGGTCCATTTCTAGCCATTCTAATATAATAGAAGCTTTCGGCATTATGCTCTATTTTCCTTACTTGAACAATTCAAAGAACTAAAACCTTTTTGTTTTAAATGATTTTTGTTTTATGTTCCTGGGCAAAAAAAGTGTATCGAAATACTTTGTACTTTGTCGGGACCGTGTTTTCTTTCCGTTTAACACTTATTTCTTTTAAAGCATTTTTATAAGAAAATTGTTTTTCCACAGTATACATTTCAAAAGAAAAGTTGTAATTTGATGAATTATTCGCGAGCCAAAAATTTGAGCACAGAAGAGCCACAGTTTAAACACTGGTGGTTACGATAATGCAGTCTCATTTTCACGGGTACCCGGGCGCCATTTTACTACCCGGGTAATAGCTCGGGTACCCGTTGACAGGCCTAGATGCAATAACGAAGGTCATTTAAGTTGGTTTTTGTTAGCAGTGTCGTTATTTCTTGTGTAACATGAATTTTATGTATCTTAGGACGCTTGTGGCAAAGCTTGTGACAACGCTTGTTACAGAGTAGACCATAAATTTTCCAAACTGTATAAACCGGTAATTTGTCATTGTTTTTTTTGTTTTTTTTTAAAATAATCCCTTAATTTTTTTTCGAAGTGGTAGGGGATTCTAATGTTTCCATTTGAATATTCTCGGGCTTAATAGACACTGGCGGCGCCCATCCCTCTCCAGGTCAGTGGAGGACTTTTCTTAGCGTTAATCATTTCCCAACATTTTTATAGTGGCTTTTCGTGGGCTCGAACCCACGTCCCTCAGCTTGTGAGGCCAGCGCAATATATATAACAAAAAAATGCGTTTCTTTTAATTTAGTAGATGTTCAGTGTTGAGAGGGGCGTGGAATACGTTAAAATGGTTTCACCCAAAAACCCAAAACACAAATGACCCCGAAACAAAACACTGAATGATAATCTTTTTTTTTTTTTAAATGTATTACCTTTCACTTGCTTATAAACTGGAAAATAACAGTTTTCTTCAAGTGAAGCAAAATTATACCAATAATATTTTTGTAAAAAATTTGTATTTAAAAAAATAATAGAACGTAGATTCTAAAGTATAAAAGAATGAAAACTTTCTCCAGTAAGTTATTAGAGATTATCTGAAATATACACTGTAGGAAATCAATATTGATTCTTGGATTTTAGAAAGGCCAAAATCTTAATGTCTCATTTTGTTAAAGCACAAGGTTGGTGCCTTAGCACTGAAGTTAGTGTTAAATTTAATATATGGATGTCAAGGGAAGGGCTCGTTTCTTTTCTAGGGCTGGTACTGATTAGAACAATTTGGTTCGATTAATCAGGTGTGAATGAATAGATTAATCGATTATTTATATATTTTTAAAGGTACTTATAGATTCCGTTAAGTTGCGAGCCATCATTTCGCCAAATCGGCTGACTGTTGGCAGTTCCTGGGCGCCCAAATTTTGTGACGTAACACAGCAATTTCTTCCTGCTATGCAAGTAATAAGGAAGAAAAACTTTTTGTTTAGGGGTGAACTTCTCAATAAAAATAAAATAATGTGATGGAAAAGTATGTAAGTAACGAAAAATATAAATAACTAGATTTTCCCGTGGCGTAGTATAGGGCAAAGAACGTTGGGGTGGGGGGAGAACAGCGGCGTAGCGTGTGTATGTGCCGTCCGTGGCAGAAACAAAATCTGACGCCCCCAACCCCGCCGAAAAGTATGTTATCTCTGGAAAGTAAAGACAGTTTTTATTAGAAAGTAATAATGTCTCTGAAATAGAGATAAAAAGAAACACTTTATTTCTTTAATTTCTTAAATAAAATTTTTTTAAATTCTGTTTTTCATGATTCACATTGCACCTTCCTTCGTGTGTCTATTTTTACCAGCTTTGCCATCCCCATTAGCCAAACTTGAAATAATAATAGATTAGAAAATTTCGCACAATCAGTATTGCTTGTATTAAATGTGTCATTAACTTATTTTAGAGAATCTATTTTAAGACCTATCAGTACTTTAGACTATTGTAAGCAATGTTCAAATTAATTATATTATCCGAGGTAGTGTAATTTGGAGCCTAAATATCTTAATAAACTTTTATAAAACAAGTGGTCTTTCATTCATTAATTCTTTTTTAACATTTGAGGTAAAAAAATCTTTGCTTGACAATGATATTTGATTTAGCAATTTAACTAAAACATTTCAACTTCCAGCAGATTGACTGGTGTACGAAAATTGTATAAGTTTTCTTAACTCTACATAACTGCAAAAATCTCACATGACTTTGTACAGTAATCTCATCTTATGAATAAGAGAAATTTCTTTTCACCTGTTTTTCGAAATAACATGGATACATTTTTTGGACTACCAAAAATTTGCTGTCTGGTACTTTGACTTGAAGATTCGATTTAAAGGATGAAATTTGCCACACGAAATTGTATTATATTACAAATCATCCTTAAAGCATCAAATTAATTTCTCTGTAAGCATTTTCTGTTTAGCCTTTTTTGTAGTACTATACATTTATAAATTATTTCATTCATCTTTGACATATATTCGAAAATAAAAAGGTTTTATTGTGAATATCAAAGTTCCTGCGTCTGTTGGTCTGATGCGCTTTTTCTTTCTGCCTCTGTCTATTTCTCTAAAGCTATCAAAATAATCTGAAAGGGCTCTATGCTACATTTTTTTTTTTGTATTCTGAAGCCTTGCTTCTAAAGTAAGTAGATATTATAAACGATAATGAGTATGAATAAGAATACGTAACAACTACTAAACTACTAACATAGATAATTCGTTTCAGTTGGATTATCATGTTAACAGATTAGATTTAATGAACTATTAGAGCATGATTTGACAGTGAGAGTTTGTGTTATTGCGTCTTTCTTAAACGCCTGTGTACTTTCCAACCATAAAGAAGAAGTATTAACACATGAAGATCCCTTGCAATCCTTTATTTTAAGATCGTAATTTTTTTTAAAACATTTAGAAATTATAAGAAGTTTTAATTTTACTTCAAATAAATATTTTAAAGTTTTTACAATGTCTATTTTTTATTTTCAATCGATAATTACATATCCGATAACTGGACTTGTTTGGTTATTATGTGGAATATATGAAGATCTATCGAATACAAACGAACAATATGGGGTTGCGTGTTCCTGAAAAAGGATGATTTTTTTAACAATCAATTTTTTTTAAAATTGCGATGAGCTCAGTTTGAATTTTAGATTACACTTTTTAAAACCATTTTTTCATACAATGTTCTGGGAGTGCTCGATCGCACTTGGCAAGCAATTGCATTGGTCCTGAACATTGCCTTTATTTTCACTAGTATTGTCCTCTCTGTGACCGATAAAAAAATACTTTGTCAGGCATTAACAATGTCAAAAATGTTAACAAAAACGTCCTGCCACTTAATTTTTATTTTCTTTCACAACTTATCGTTGTTCTTTGTGAATTCTTTTTTATCCGGTTTCCGATCCTTTCAAATTTTTTTAAAAAACGTTTGAAATGTTGAGCACATGTTCATGGGTGACTACGTTTGGATATATGAGCGCAAAGTTTTAATTTCATTAAATAAAAATGTTTGTTCATTATTTTTAGTGATGCTTGAATTGAAAAAAAAACAAAAAAAAAAAAAAAAAAAAAACATTAAAATAAGAATGTTTTGGTAAAATTAACCATGTAAGTACGACAACAAACTTTTCCAGTAGTTTATTTAAGTTAAAATCAAACTTGAATCAATATTATATATACATTAACCATATTGTCATATTCGTACATTAATTCAACCCATTTGTTTTTCAATAGCATTAGTATAAGAAGACTTGGGATTCAGAAGTGAGTTTGAAGTTCTTGTGTTAGAAATGTTCACGTGTATAATATAGTTTCTTTATTTCTTTGAATTGTTTTTATCTTTGCTTTTATCTTATTTTAATAAACATTATTTTAACGATATTCATTTTTGACATGAATTACCGAGGATTTAGCCCCCCCCCCCCTTCCCCCCCTTTTTACATACAATGTGCCGCCCCGAGCTTGGCTAATGTTTCATATACAATAAGTTTTGATTTCACAACAGGAGCCGCTGTCAAATTTTAGGAATAATTTAAGATACCACTAATACAGAGATACATAATCATACTACTTAAGTATTTTACCGAACCGTAGCAATAGTATCAGAAGAATTTATATCCAATAAGGAGTTTGAAGTTTTGACATTTAAAAAGTTCACATGCCTTAGGATAAATCTTTTATTTCTGTTATTAATTTCTTATTTATTTTCTTTTATTTCACCTAAAAGTTCGATTTTCTTATAATTTTTAGACACTAATTAACGACCAGGAATTCGCCACCCCTGTCAATACGCCGCCCGGGACATTTGCCCCCCCTGCCCTCCTTCGCTACCCCACTAGGAGAGAACGAACACAAACAGCAGCCCGAAGTAATAGAAAAGCGAGCAAATGTCAAAACATGCGCGTTATGGTCATTGTAACATTCCCCCCACCCTTTACTACCGTCCATGCCTACCATAAGACTTAAATAGGCTGACCCATTACGAGGGTTAGTCATGTTTGAAACAAAAAAAAGGGGGGGGGGTGGGAAGAACTGGCAAAAACATTTTAAAATATTCACAAAACAAAGTTCCCGCTAGGACTTTCCGTGTGCAAGGCAAACGTGATAACCACTACACTATGAAATCATATAGCATTCTGCGAAGCAACAACACAACGGAAAGCAAGAAGCATTGTTGACCCCCCTCTTGTTTGTCTTTTCATCTCACTACGCTTGCCAACTGTAATTTGTTTGACCCCGGCGAGGTTCACCGGTCATGCTTGCTTGCACGGTAGAATTATAAATTGGGAAAAATATTATAATTTTTTTAAACTTAAATGTAATCAAAATTTTAATTGATCAAAATCATTTTAATGGATAAAAATTAAGATTTATCGATTAAATTATCATTATTTTTCGCAGGCCTACAATTTTTTTTTTGAGCCAACGTTTTCCTCAACATGAAGATCTAATAAAAATCTAATAAAGTATTCCTAAATTTATTGAGTAAGAAACGGAGATGTGCTGCTCCACGTTTAATTTAAACGGGGTCTGGGCTGGAGCGCACAGATTACGACTTAAGATTAAGATCGTGTGCACGAATAAACACGGAACCTCGTTCTCATGTTTGGAATGGTGAGCGTGATCAAACTAGAAACAACAATATCAACATTTAAAATTGTAATGAAAACGCAAGACTGCACAAAAACAACGGTAAGCGTAGAACGCAATAATCTTCTGTTTAGAAAGAGCGTCCGTAGTAGATTTGATGATAACTTTAGGATATTTTTTTTTAAATCGTTTTCTGACATTGTTTGGACCATCAACGTTTATGTAATTAGATTTCATGAAAAGTATAACAATATCAAATTAAAAAATCATGTTAAGCCTGGTCCCTTTTTGGACTCAGGACGTGTTAGCGCATTTTCGTATTATGTGTCAGTACTTATGTTAGATATCAGCATTATGTAGTTATCAGTAATTGTGTTTAGATTTTAGACATATTTTTATGAATTTTTAGGAACTCTTGTGTGTTGGTGGTGGTAGGAACTCTTGTGTGTTGGCGGTGGTAGGAATTCTTGTGTGTTGGTGGTGGTAGGAATTCTTGTGTGTTGGCGGTGGTAGGAATTCTTGTGTGTTGGTGGTGGTAGGAACTCTTGTGATATACATCATGGGTCTAGGACTTTCATACTTCCAGGAGCTCTACTGCCAGTACAAGAGGTCGGATCGAGTAACTGAGTGTTGATGCACAAATGGCAGGTCAGGACATAAAAAAAACATATATACATCATGGGTCTAGGACTTATGGATGCTGAGATCTAGGGTGATGACAGACGAACGGACGGACAGACGGACAAAACGGATACAATAGCGCATTTCGACTTCTCGAAAATGCGCTAAAAATCATAGCAAATGGTAAATAAAGTGAATTTTGAACTCACCACTATTTATGCAACTCGGCCGTTCAGCTTGTCGCCTTTATCATTTTAATCCTTTACTTCTTTGGAGTATGTAATGACAGATAAGTGATCTGAACAAGTGCCTCAACAGCTTATTATTCTTTTTGTTCGCCAATAGACTCAAACCTGAATGACATCGCCGAAAGGATTTGTCCGGCCGAACAGCCGTTTAAGTGTTCGACTGGCGCGTGCTGCCGAGTGTCAGAGTTCTGTCACAGCGGGTTGTGCGAGTCGTGCTTCCCCCGTAAGATATCGGAGTCTGGACTCTTGGAATGGTGCAGGGACATCGGTCAGTTCAACGTTTCAGCAATGAGAAACCAAGCTTGCCGCCTGGCCTGCCAAGATCGATTTAACTGTTCACTGCTGGCCGTCGTCAGAGGTAAGTAGATGACTCGTGTCAGCGACATCTTAAGTCGTCGCCATCATTAACGTGTAGAAATATACTAGTGGTTTACCCGTTACTTATCTGTTAATTTTTTTTATAGCCATCAAGACAGCAACAAGAATGTAACTGTATTTGTTAAAACTCCACAGATTTTGAAACAAGAATTTACAATGTTGTATCATTTATTCTTTTACGCCATGCATACACTGCTCTTGAAGTAAATAGAAGCCTAGAGATTCATATAATAGTGTGCTATGTAGCATCTTAAATTTTTATTATATCTATTTTTAGGTAACAATTATTCTAATCCCTTACCGGCTGATCTAAGGAGAGGTGATCCACGGGACATGAATGTGTCGTCTGCCACGCCTCAAACAACAGGTATTGGTGATTGTTGCCCGGGCTGGGCTAACACTCTGTTATCCGAGCTCCTGCACCGTGTATAAAAAAGCAAAATTCATTTTATGAAACAGTGGAGGACCAATGCCCCCCTCCCCCGAAAAAAAAATATTTAAAAAATTGAATTTAAAAAACACCTCCCGAAAATTTGTCAGATAATCATTTTTGTTTTAATGGTATATTGGAAAAGATTATACTTTTTTTAAAAATAATAATTTACGACTCATACATACTCTATTGTAAGGCGAAAATGAAATTTAAACCCAGGCTGCAGAAAGTTTAATGACGAGAGGTAATAACGTGCTTCATACGGCACCAGTTTTGTGTGATAACAACATTTTGCGCGTGGGGAAAAAAATTATTTTCAATTATAATTTGAGGCCCTGACCCTTACCGTTGTTAAAAATTTTACTGTAAAGTATCACTGTAAGTCTAAATTCCCCCCCCCCCATGTACCTTGGTGCCCGGGGACAAATTCACCCCACTGTTCCACATTATCACCACTCTGACCAGCTCGAAACACAAACTATAAAGTTTGATTTCCATACTGATACGAAAAGGTTCACGTTAAAAAAAACAACACATAATTAAAAAAAAAAAAAAAAAAAAAAAGCAGCTACACTACACTGGACATCTTAGCAATGGTGAGAACATTAACATCAATTATTTGGCACGGGTTCAAAGTAGCGACCGTCATTACAGTGATTTCACAATAGGCACTTTCAAAACAGCGACTGTCATAGCAGTGATCTCACAACAGCAATTGTCAAAACAGCGACAATCATAATAGCGACTTCACAATAGCGACTGTATCAAAACAGTGGTAAACACATTAAAAAAACAGCAGCAGTCATAAGACGGGATCCACCACGAAGAATTGTGCAGGACGCAATCGTCGATGTTAATGAAGAAGTTGCAGCAGCTGTCAGGTTATCAGACGGAGAAGGAAAACAAAAGATAACAACACTCCCCTCCACACCATGCCCCTGCTCCTGTTGGTCACCTGTTGATACCCAATCAACTGTTGATACCCGATCAACTGTTGATACCCGATCATCTGTTGATACCCGACCAATTGTTAATACCCGATCAACTGTTGATACCCGATCAACTGAGACAAACAACTGACCAGCGAAGATTCCCGCTCTATGGCAATGGACATGGATATGTTATTCGGAGGCTTATTTTCAGCACCTACCAGTTTCTTCAAACCTTGCACGATGCCGAACACTGTATGTGTGATGGTAATTACACTGGATGTGTGATGGTATTATTACACTGGATGTGTGATGGTATTATTACACTGGATGTGTGATGGTATTATTACACTGGATGTGTGATGGTAATTACACTGTATGTGTGATGGTAATTACACTGTATGTGTGATTGTAATTACACTGTATGTGTGATGGTAATTGCACTGTATGTGTGATGGTATTTTTACACTGGATGTGTGATGGTATTATTATACACTTTATGTGTGATGATAATTACACTGGATGTGTGATGGTATTATTACACTGGATGTGTGATGGTATTATTACACTGGATGTGTGATGGTATTATTACACTGGATGTGTAATGGTATTATTACACTGGATGTGTGATGGTATTATTACACTGGATGTGTGATGGTATTATTACACTGGATGTGTAATGGTATATTCAAAGTATTACCAAGCTTTATCTATCAAGAGTACACTGTGCATTCTTTGATAAGAAACAATATGCTTCACTGCGTTGTTTTCTTTTTTGCTCCCAAATAAGACACATACTCTCGAATGTTGAGTGAAATAAAATCATTGGAACCTGAACTCGCTCCAACAAGTTTACACATCGACTTTGATCTAGCTTCGAAAGCTGCACTTATTGAGGAATTTCCTCAAACGCATATTTATGGCTGTTATTTTCACTTGGGACAATCACTCTGGAGAAAGATTCAAGAAAACAGAATAAAATAGTTTTTGTGCAAGAGGAAAATGTTCGGATGGCATTAAAAATGCTCATTGCTCTTGGCTTTTTACATGTGGATGAAATGGGCGATAGCTTTGATAAATTGGTGGCAGACTACCCTCCAGAAATAATGTATTTTGTGAATTACTTTGAGGATAACTATAAAGGGCGGAGAAACAGACGTTGAGATAGAAGACAGCCGTTATTTCCTATACATATGTGGAGTGTGAAAGCTCGACAAGATGCAGGACTGCCAAGAACAAACAATCAGCTCGAAAGTTTGCACAAAGCTTTTCAGGGACCAGCTGAAATACATCACCCAATCTTCAGATTTATCGAAGCTCTAAGGCGGGAGGAAGCCCTTCAATGCACAAATCTTACCCAGCTGCTACAAGGCGATGTGAACTAAAAGATGTTAGTTCTTCTGTCATTTTGGCCAATGGCAAAGATTCGGAAACCCCTTGAACAGAGGGAGAATCTTCAGATGTAAACAGCCGGCAGCTTTGTGATGAAATAGTAGGGGTGTGAGGGTTGTGAGCGGTGTTAGAGGTTACAGGGGTGTGAGGGGTGTTAGGGGTTAGAGGGGTGTGAGGGGTGAGGGGCGTGTTAGGGGTGGGAGAGGTGTTAAGGGTTAGTGGGGTGTAAGGGGCGTTAGGGGTGTTAGGGGTGAAAAGGGTGTTAGGGGTGAGAGGGGTGTGAGGGGCATGAGGTGTGAGAGGGGTGTTTTCTCTGTCAATTGCATTGCATTTGGTAGTTCTGAAAGTTTTAACAAAAATGAAATATACTCCAAATATTAACGTTTTGAATAGAAAATTTAAAATATTTTTTTTCCGGACTAAAAATATTTTAAAATTATTTGAGAACAAAACTTCTAACAACTTTTTAGATTTCGTCATATTAGTAACTGAGCATGGACTCAGTAACAGCGAAGATGCTTCTAAACGGTGGTCGAGTGGCAAGCGCGCTCGACTGGCGTACCGTTGGTAACGAGTTCGAATGTATGCGAAGGCAAGTATAAGTTCTTGTTGCCTAAGGAGTTCCTTAGTCACCGAGATCCGTTTGGGTACGTAACTAACACTAGTTAGGCGTCTTGCAAATGCGTGGAGCCCTCATGGCCGTGGCCTGTTACCGATGTATCACTTGCCAACACATCATCTGTCATGGTATGTTGACGCAAATAACTTCTGCAAATAAAGAGCCTCTTTATAGTAGATAAGATAAGATAAGACGACTAAATAAGAGAACTCTCTGAACCAAAAGTTCGTTAAAAATGTGTCTTGATTATACTCATGTTAACTGTTTTCTTTAATGAATTATTTTATGTACAATTGTTAACATATATGTGTGTTAACTCCTGCGTTTTTTCTTGGTGTTCGATAAAAATATATATTATTACATAGGGGCGCGATTTTTTTTATAAATTACTTTTGCGCGCAGCTTTTTATGTCTAGATCCGGTCCTGTTTATCCTGTTGGTGCCATTTCTAAGGAATGAGACATCGATATCATACAGCGCTTTATACAATTTAAAATTAATATTATACCTTCTTAGGTGACCCACGAGACGAGAATAAGTCGACTGTCACGCCCCCAGTCACAGGTATGTGTGATTAAGAGTAATAAATTTCTAACTTAACGTCTCAGCCGACGGGACGCGATACTAAAGATTACGATTAATTTTATCTCATTAAATTTAACCTTCTCTACATTCGTTATTTACAAAGAGTAACAATATAAGTCATTAAGAGCTGTATTTTATAAAATGAAAATATTTTATGTCATTCCTTGTCCCTATTTGAGTATTTTAATTATTCTCCAACTCATTAAGGCATACAGATGTTAAAAACTCGACCTGTTGACCACTGAAATTCTAGTTATCTATCTCACAGTTTAAAAAACATTTTCAGGTAGTGTTTCACCGGCGTTCCTCGGAGCGACAGGACAAGAGAATCACACAAACTATCTCGGGTATCTGATCGCTATTATAGGTACGTCTTTATGAAAACAATTTCTCCTTCCATCAGGCCAGTGCTGGTGAAAGGGCTTCCCAGTGACCTACTGTCATATACTTTATTAAAGATCACCTTTCCTGTTGTTCTCCAACGTATCAATTTGATTTCCATTATATCTGCGGTAACATTCAAATTAAAATCCATTCCATGGATGAATGAGTATGACGAGTTGATAATGTCAATCGTGCTTTTCATTAGAATACATGATAGAATGCAACAACAACAAAATTCTTTTGCATGAGTGGCCATCTGAAAAAAACCACAACAGCAACCACATTTCTGATACAAGTTACATTTTCTCCCTTCATTAATTTATAAAACGTGTTTTCTTTGTCTCAACTCAAAACATCACAGACAGGAGTCGTGCAGAGTTTTTGACACTCTCTTCCTGTGAATGGTCGGCCAGATTTTGTGATATCCTCTGCCAAAATGGCCCACGGGGCATTGTGCTAGCCACACAATCCCCTGCTCGTTAGTGGTGGCTTAACATAACTTGTGAACGCTACTTCACTTGCCCTAGAGTCCGTCATGGACTGAAAAAGGGGTTATTATTGCCTCTTAGGGCAATCTCCGATAATAATCCTTGACTACAGTTATATCATGTCTGGAAGTTACACACACATATCTGCTGCAGATATAAAAAAAAGCCCCATGTATTCCACCTTATAATTAGGCTTAAAAGGTTTTATTTATTTTAAAAGAATCATATTTCCTACAGCTTATGTTACTCCCGTCAGGTGCAATGAGATGAAACAGACCCGGGTAGTTATAGACCAGTTTCGATGGCTAATATTATTTATGGATTACAAGAACACATAATATATATTATAATAATGAATTACCTAGAAAAACGAATTTTCTATGTCCCCATCAAAACGGCTTAAGGAAATACAAATCACGTGATACACAATTTATTAGACTCACATATGACGTGTTTAAACGATTATGTAATAAAAGTCAAATAGATTCAATGTTACTTGACGTGTCAAACGCATTTGATGAAGTTCACCACTTTAGTTTACTCGAAAACTTAGTTTGGTTTAGAAATACTAATACTAATTTATTTGTACTTTAATATATATTTATGTACGCGCACAGCATCAGAATTCAAAAAAAAAATCAAACACACCTGACGGGGTCCACCTTCCGTTGATGCCCCTGAATAAATTCCCGGATTCACCCATAGGCGGCGGCCCTGCTAACAACTAATCCAAATCAACGTAGCAAAATACTTAGTTGTAACAACAAACGAAAAATTTGTCATTGAATTTATAAGATTCTTATGTCAATAAAGAATGTAGAAGTTAAACTAAACATTAGATTTGATAATAAAGAAAAACATTTAGAAATGTGATACGAACATAAAATGAAAATGTTTGCTTCTATGGTTAGACCTGTACTAGAATATTCAACTTCCATGTATAACCTATCCAGCTACCCCCCCCCCCCCCC
>MUZC01002154.1:574073-588932 GCA_002072015.1 Radix auricularia
GTGCCAAGGTTTCATGAGCCATTACCAGGCCATGTTGGTTTGTCGTGCCAAGGTTTCATGAGCCATTACCAGGCCATGTTGGTTTGTCCCGCCAACGTTTCATGAGCCATTACCAGGCCATGTTGGTTTGTCCCGCCAAGGTTTCATGAGCCATTACCAGGCCATGTTGGTTTGTCCCACCAAGGTTTCATGAGCCATTACCAGGCCATGTTGGTTTGTCCCGCCAAGGTTTCATGAGCCATTACCAGGCCATGATTGTTTGTTGTGCCAAGGTTTCATGAGCCATTACTAGGCCATGTTGGTTTGTCATGCCAAGGTTTCATTCAACAAGGCTTGATTAATCTTGACACATTTGACATGTGCATCCAACATTTTGCACGATACAAGCTAAATTGGTTGAGAACGTTTAAGTGTTTTAAAATAAATTTAGTATATAAGAAATTTGCTTTTTAAAATTTGCTAATACATGCAAGGATTGATGGATGGGTGGATGGACGGACGGATGGATGGATGGATGGATGGATGGATTGATGGATGGATGGATGGATGGATGAAGGTAACGTTTCCCACCTTATTCTCGACCCAGTCAACTTCATAATTTTTCTCATTAATTCACTAACCCCAGAAAAAGAAACAAATAAATTCAAAATACGTCATCCATGGAAAAGAACTAACCCAAACTAAAGATGCAAAATACTTAGGAGTCATAATAAATGAGAAACTATCTTGGAATCCCCATGTCAATGAAGTTATTAAAAAAAACAAATAACACCTTAGGCTTTATAAAAAAGAAACTTTTATAAATGTAACAAAGATATAAAACTAAAATGCTACCTCACCCTGGTGAGACCTATACTAGAATACGCATCTTCTGTATGGGACCCATCCACCAAAGAAAATATTGATAAGTTAGAACAAATCCAAAAAAGAGCTGCCAGATTCATTACTGGAGAATATTCAAAACTGACAAGAGTAACACCATTAGTTAAATCATTAAACCTTGAAACACTGGAGGATAGAAGAACCAAGAGTAAATTAGTAATTATACATAAGGCAATTAATTCTAATTTAGAAATACAACACAGAGAAAACTTAATACAACCCTCAGATAGACATAAAGTTAAAAACACCTTTCTTATTCCATATGCAAGAACAAACACATACAAGTTTTCTTTCTTTCCGTCCGGTATTCGGGCGTGGAATGGGTTGCCTGAAGAAACCAGGAAAGCCAACACTTTATCATCATTTAAAACTCTAGTAAGAATACATGACTAAACACAAACCATAGAAATACGTAGGACGCAATAATCTTCTGTACAGAAGGAGCGTCTGTAACATATAAGATAAGATAAGAAGTTTTGTTTTCTAACTAACCGAAACATTAAGTTACATATGTGCATCCAGAGATGTCAATAAACCAGTTATCTGAAGTATAACAGGGCTCCTTGATGCACAGATGTGTCATATCAGAGGCTAATGGCTGGTCATTCTCTTTAAACTGAAACTTATTGTAAGTTGTCATTTTCTCTACTTTTAGGAAACGGGGTATTTCATTATCGAGCTCACGGCCTGGAATTGGCTCATGGCCCGGTATTGGCTCATGCACAAAATTGGCTCATTGCCTGGTATTGGCTCATGTCACGATATTGGCTCATGTCACGATATTGGCTCATGGCCTGGTATTGGCTCATGTCACGATATTGGCTCATGGCCTGGTATTGGCTCATGGCACGATATTGGCTCATGGCCTGGTATTGGCTCATGGCACGATATTGGCTCATGGCACGATATTGGCTCATGACCTGGTATTGGCTCATGGCACGATGTTGGTTCATGGCCTGGTATTGGCTCATGGCCTGGTATTGGCTCATGGCCTGGTATTGGCTCATGGCACGATATTGGCTCATGGCACGATATTGGCTCATGGCACGATATTGGCTCATGGCACGATATTGGCTCATGGCCTGGTATTGGCACATGGCACGATATTGGTTCATGGCCTGGTATTGGCTCATGTTACGATATTGGCTCATGGCCTGGTATTGGCTCATGGCACGATATTTGCTCATGGCACGATGTTGGCTCATGGCCTGGTATTGGCTCATGGCACGATTTTGGCTCATGGCCTGGTATTGGCTCATGGCACGATATTGGCTTATGGCCTGGTATTGGCTCATGGCCCGGTTTTGGCGCATGTCCGGGTATTGGCTCATGTCACGATATTGGCTCATGGTGTGATATTTGCCCAAAAATTGTGAAAATTGATGTAGAATCTAGGCCAAACTTTATCCACAAACACAGGAGTCTCCATACTCCTAGAACTGGATCACATTGTATCCACTGCACCAGGGTTAGAGGCTACAAGTTTATAGAACCCTTCATTTTTGTGTCAATCCCGCGCGGAGTGTCTTCATAAACTATATAGGCAACCTAAGTACGCATGCACTTGAGTATAGAAATAAATAACAAAGGAAATTGAACTCATGAAATGAACTTTTTCATTTATAATATAAGCTTTAGGAAATATTATTTTATTAAATCTCATCGTCTTGAAACATGAGGAACTATAAGTCATCAGAACATTGTAGACCTATAAGGAACCATAAGCCATCAGAACATCTAAAACTATAAGGAACCATAAGCCATCAGAACATCTGATCCTAGAGAGAAGGGATTCTCTATTGTAATAATGAATATTTAATATTTGTTTAACGACGTATATTTTATTAAAGGTTAATATTAAAATGCTGTATTCTTTTTTGTTTTTCCACAAAACGGACCCGGACCCTAAAAAGTTTATTGCTAGTCTTGTTTAAACGAACGACATGAGTTAATAGATACATACTTGAATCAATAACTACGCCAGGTGGAAAATGAATTGATAGATTTGAACATAGATGTAAGAGAATAAAGTTAGAAGTCTGTCTGTTTAACTCTGTCAATATCACTCTATCTATTTAACTCTATCTATTTAACTCTATCTATTTAACTCTATCTACTTAACTGTTCCTCTGACATTCTCAGCCCCACTCAGCAATAAAGAAGACTTCACAAAAGTAGGTTCCGAATCTAACGGATCAAACACAAGCCTAACAGCAGTCCACTGGAGAAACAGCTGTTTGGGTCCAGTCAATAGTCACACCTCGGAATGACCTTAGGGGTCGTAGTTTTAATTATAATGTAACACCCGTGAGGTCAACCAGTGGCCACAAATTTTTTCTAACAATAGTAACACGTGACCAGTAGCCCTAACTACACGGAACAGAAGCAGAAATGACCTTGACCCTTGCACTAGTTAGATTGTCTTAAATTGTCTTACCTCATTGTGTAACTGTAATCTGTGCGATAAGTTGAACATACACACACGCGTGCAGTGAGAGATTGAGAGAGAGAGAAAGAGAGATTGAGAGAGAGAGAGAGAGAGAGAGAGAGAGAGATTGATGGAGAGAAAGTGCTGCTATCTCCTGATGTAACGATAAGATTGTTAGGTCACTTCAAGTGCCAGGCTGTACAGACAAAAATAAACAACAGTTCGTTACTCAAGTCTGTAAAATCTCGGTGAATATAGCCCTCGGTGTGTGCAGCCCTCGATGTGTGGAGCCCTCGATGTGTGGAGCCCTCGATGTGTGGAGCCCTCGGCCCTCGATGTGTGGAGCCCTCGTTGTGTGGAGCCCTCGGTGTGTGGAGCCCTCGGTGTGTGGAGCCCTCGGTGTGTGGAGCCCTCGGTGTATGGATCCCTCGGTGTATGGATCCCTCGGTGTATGTAGCCCTCGGTGTATGGAGCCCTCGATGTGTGGAGCCCTCGGTGTATGGAGCCCTCGGTGTATGGGATGATATTCAGAGCTTTGCAGACGACTTGCTACTCGCTGTGAAACATTTATATAGCCAAGAAATGTAAACAATCTTTAGTAATACGGGCTGAGGATTTGAGTGGCGGGTCGAGGGGGGTAGCGGGGGGAGGGGGTCAAAATGTGACGGGTTTAAATGAAGTTTGCTTCCAGCTACATGTAAAATATGTCAGTCTATTGGGTAGAGTTTGTGGAACATGTCAGTCTATTGGGTAGAGTTTGTGGAACATGTCAGTCTATTGGGTAGAGTTTGTGGAACATGTCAGTCTATTGGGTAGATTTCGTAAAACATCTCAGTCTATTGGATAGAGTTTGTAAAACAACTCAGTCTATTGGATAGAGTTTGTAAAACATCAGTCTATTGGATAGAGTTTGTAAAACAACTCAGTCTAATGGATAGAGTTTGTAAAACAACTCAGTCTATTGGATAGAGTTTATAAAACATCTTAGTCCATTGGATAGAGTTTGTGGAACATGTCAGTCTGTTGAATAGAGTTTGTGGTACGTGTCAGTCTATTGTGCAGTGTTTGTGGAGCATGTAAGTCTCTTGGATAGAGTTTGTGGAACATGTCAGTCTATTGGGTAAAGTTTGTAAAAAATCTCAGTCTATGAGGTAGAGTTTGTGGCACTCGTCAGTCTATTGGGTAGAGTATGTGGTACGTGTCAGAATACAGTCTGATATATAACAAAACAAAAAAAGATTTGAAAGACAAAAGCAGAATCCTTGTTTGTGTGACTCAGTGCTTGAGTTTTAGTTACAGTTTCTACAGCCATAAATTGAATTTATTTCCTTTTCAGAAAGAGAACTGAGTTAAGCATCTTACTGTGTTTTGTTCCATTTCCCTGTATTAGTACTACATCTGTACGACTGTGTTTTATCTTGAGGTTATTTGTTGCCCCTGCCGGAAGTCCATTGACTTTGTAGCTGGTTGACTAGTCCCTATGGGTCAATGCGTGCCCGAGTAACCTTAAGGGTTATTTCGAGTACCCCGTGTAGTCTGGCCAAGAACTGTAACAATTGTTGCCAGGTGGGATAAAATACTTTTGGTCGTGAGAAATATTTGAGGTAACCCACCTGAAATATTTGAGGTACCCCTCCTGAAATATTTGAGGTAACCCAACCTGAAATATTTGAGGTACCTACACCGAAAATATTTGAGATACCAACACCTGAAATATTTGAGGTACCAACACCTGAAATATTTGAGGTACCTACACCGAAAATATATGAGATACCAACACCTGAAATATTTGAGGTAACAACACCTGAAATATTTTAGGTACCCCATCTGAAATATTTGAGGTACCAACACATGAAATATTTGAGGTATCAACAACTGAAATATTTGAGGTACCAACACCTGAAATATTTTAGGTACCCCATCTGAAATATTTTAGGTACCCCATCTGAAATATTTGAGGTATCAACAACTGAAATATTTGAGATACCAACATCTGAAATATTTGAGGTACCGACAACTGAAACAATTGAGGTACCAACACCTGAAATATTTGAGGTACCAACACCTGAAATATTTGAGGTGCCAACACCTGAAATATTTGAGGTAACTCAACCTGAAATAATCGGGGTACCCCATCTGAAAAATTTAAGGTACCCCAACGTGAAATATTTGAGATACCCCTGTCTGAAATATTTATGGTATCCCACATGAAATATTTGAGGTACCAACACCTGGAATATTTGAAGTCCCACCACCTGAAATATTTAAGATACCAACACCTGAAATATTTGAGGTGCCCCTCCTGAAATATTTGAGGTAACCAAACCTGAAATATTTGAGGTACCTACACCGAAAATATATGAGATACCAACACCTGAAATATTTGAGGTAACAACACCTGAAATATTTTAGGTACCCCATCTGAAATATTTGAGGTACCAACACATGAAATATTTGAGGTATCAACAACTGAAATATTTGAGGTACCAACACCTGAAATATTTGAGGTACCAACACCTGAAATATTTGAGGAACCCCGACCTGAAATATTTGAGGTAACACAACCTGAAATAATCGAGGTACCCCATCTGAAAAATTTAAGGTACCCCCACGTGAAATATTTGAGATACCCCTGTCTGAAATATTTATGGTACCCCACATGAAATATTTGAGGTACCAACACCTGGAATATTTGAAGTCCCACCACCTGAAATATTTAAGATACCAACACCTGAAATATTTGAGGTACAAACACCTGAAATTTTTGAGGTACCAACACCTAAAATATTTGAGGTACCAACACCTGAAATATATAAGGTACCCCCACATAAAATATTTGAGGTACCAAAACCTGAAATATTTAAGCTAATCCCACCTGAAATATTTCAGTTAACTCGACTTGAAATGTTTGAGGTATCCGCGACTGAAATTTTGGAGATACCCCCACCTAAAATATTTAAGATACCCCCGTCTGAAATATTTGAGGTACCAACACCTGAAATATTTGAGGTAACTCCACCTGAAATATTTGAGGTACCAACACCTGAAATATTTGAGATACCAACACCTGAAATATTTTAGGTAATCCACCTGAAATATTCGAGGTACTAACAACTGACATATTTGATGTACCACACCTGAAATATTATAGGTACTCAACCTGAAATATTTGAGGTACCAACAACTGAAATATTTGAGGTACCAACAACTGATATATTTGAGGTACCAACACCTGAAATATTTTAGGTACCCCTAACTTAAATATTTGTGGTACCCAAACCTGAAATATTTGAGGTAACTCCACCTAAAATATTTGAGTACCCCCACCTGAAATATATAAGGAACGCCCACGTGAAATATTTGTGGTACCCCCACCTGAAATATTTAAGGTACCTCCACCTGAAATATTCGAGGTACTAACAATTGACATATTTGATGTAACACAAGCTGAAATGTTATAGGTACTCAATTTGAAATATTTGAGGTACCAACACCTGAAATATTTGAGGTACCAACACCTGAAATATTTGAGGTATCAACACCTGAAATATTTGAGGTACCCCACCTGAAATATTTGAAGTAGCCCCACCTGAATTATTTCAGGTACCAACACCTAAAATATATTTGAGGTACATACACCTGAAATATTTGAGGTCCCCCATCTGAAATATTTGAGGTACAAACACCTAAAATACTTAAGATACCAAAACCTGAAATATTTGAGGTACCAACACCTGAAATACTTTAGGTACGTCATCTGAAATATTTGAGGTACCAACAACTGAAATATTTTAGGTACCAGCACCTGAAATATTTTAGGTAATCCACCTGAAATATTCGAGGTACTAACAACTGACATATTTGATGTTTCACACCTGAAATATTATAGGTACTCAACCTGAAATATTTGAGGTACCAACAATTGAAATATTTGAGGTACCAACAACTGAAATATTTTAGGTACCTTTAACTAAAATATTTGTGGAACCCCAACCTGAAATATTTGAGGTACCAACACCTGAAATATTTGAGGTACCAACACCTGAAATATTTGAGGTACCAACACCTGAAATATTTGAGGTACCAACACATGAAATATTTAAGGTACAATCACGTGAAATATTTGAGGTACGCCAACCTGAAATATTTGAGGTAACTCCACCTGAAATATTTTAGATACCAACACCTGAAATATTTGAGGAACCAACACCTAAAATATTTGAGGTAACTTCACCTGAAATATTTGAGGTACCCCCACCTGAAATATTTAAGGAACCCCGACTTGAAATATTTTAGGTAACTCAACCTGAAATAATCGAGGTACCCCATCTGAAATATTTGAGGTACCCCCACGTGAAATATTTGAGTTACCCTTGTCTGAAATATTTATGGTACCCCACATGAAATATTTGAGGTACCAACACCTGGAATATTTGAAGTCCCACCCTCTGAAATATTTGAGTAACCAACACCTAAAATATTTGTGGTACCCCCACATGAAATATTTGAGGTACCAACACCTAAAATATTTGAGCTAATCCCACCTGAAATATTTCTGTTACATCCAATTGAAATGTTTGACGTACGCCCTTCTGAAATATTGGAGATATCCCCACCTGAAATATTAAAGGTACCCCTATCTGAAATATTTGAAGTACCAACACCTTAAATATTTAATATACAATCACGTGAAATATTTGAGGTACCCCAACCTGAAACATTTGAGGTAACTCCACCTGAAATATTTGAGGTACCAACACCTGAAATATTTGAGGTACCAACACCTGAAATATTTGAGGTACCAACACCTAAAATATTTAAGATACCAACACCTGAAATATTTGAGGTACAAACACTTGAAATATTTAAGGTACCAACAACTGAAACATTTGAGGTACCAACAACTGAAATATTTTGGGTAATCCACATGAAATATTCGAGGTACTAACAACTGACATATTTGATGTAACACATTTGAAATATTATAGGTACTCAACCTGAAATATTTGAGGTACCAACAAATGAAATATTTTGAGATACCAACAACTGAAATATTTGAGGTAACAACAACTGAAATATTTGAGGTACCAACAACTGAAATATTTTAGGTACCCTTAACTAAAATATTTGTGGTACCCCAACCTGAAATATTTAAGGTAACTCCACCTGAAATATTTGAGGTACCTCCACCTGAAATATTTGAGGTAACAAACCTGAAATATTTTAGGTACCAACACCTAAATATTTAAGGTACCCAACCTGAAATATTTAAGGTACCCCTGTCTCAAATATTTGAGGTACCAACACCTGAAATATTTAAGGTACAATCACGTGAAATATTTGAGGTACGCCAACCTGAAATATTTGAGGTAACTCCACCTGAAATATTTTAGATACCAACACCTGAAATATTTGAGGTACCAACACCTGAAATATTTGAGGTACCCCCACCTGAAATATTTAAGGAACCCCGACCTGAAATATTTGAGGTAACTCAACCTGAAATAATCGAGGTACCCCATCTGAAATATTTGAGGTACCCCCACGTGAAATATTTGAGTTACCCTTGTCTGAAATATTTATGGTACCCCACATGAAATATTTGAGGTACCAACACCTGGAATATTTGAAGTCCCACCCTCTGAAATATTTGAGTAACTAACACCTAAAATATTTGTGGTACCCCCACATGAAATATTTGAGGTACCAACACCTGAAAATATTTGAGCTAATCCCACCTGAAAAATTTCTGTTACATCCAATTGAAATGTTTGAGGTACGCCCTTCTGAAATATTGGAGATATCCCCACCTGAAATATTTAAGGTACCCCTGTCTGAAATATTTGAAGTACCAACACCTTAAATATTTAAGGTACAATCACGTGAAATATTTGAGGTACCCCAACCTGAAACATTTGAGGTAACTCCACCTGAAATATTTTATGTACAAACACTTGAAATATTTAAGGTACCAACAACTGAAATATTTGAGGTACCAACAACTGAAATATTTTGGGTAATCCACCTGAAATATTCGAGGTACTAACAACTGACATATTGAATGTAACACATTTGAAATATTATAGGTACTCAACCTGAAATATTTGAGGTACCAACAAATGAAATATTTGAGATACCAACAACTGAAATATTTGAGGTATCAACAACTGAAATATTTGAGGTACCAACAACTGAAATATTTTAGGTACCCCTAACTAAAATATTTGTGGTACCCCAACCTGAAATATTTGAGGTAACTCCACCTGAAATATTTGAGGTACATCCACTTGAAATATTTGAGGTACCAAACCTGAAATATTTTAGGTACCAACACCTAAATATTTAAGGTACCCAACCTAAAATATTTTAGGTAGCCCAACCTGAATTATTTGAGGTACCAACACCTGAAATATTTGAGGAACCAACACCTAAAATATTTGAGGTACCTTAACCTGAAATATTTGAGGTAACCCAACCTAAAATATTGAGGTATCAACACCTAAAATATTTGAGATACCAACACCTGAAATTTTTGAGCTACCAACAACTGAAATATTTGAGACAGAAACACCTGAAATATTTTAGGTACCCCCGTCTTAAATATTGGAGATATCCCCACCTGAAATATTTAAGGTACCCCTGTCTGAAATATTTGAGGTACCAAAACCTGAAATATTTAAGGTACAATCACGTGAAATATTTGAGGTACCCCAACCTGAAATATTTGAGGTAACTCCACCTGAGATATTTTAGGTACCAACACCTGAAATATTTGAGGTACCAACACCTAAAATATTTGAGGTAACTTCACCTGAAATATTTGAGCTACCCCCACCTGAAATATTTAAGGAACCCCGACCTGAAATATTTGAGGTAACTCAACCTGAAATAATCAAGGTACCCCATCTGAACTATTTGAGGTACCCCAACGTGAAATATTTGAGGTACAGACAAATGAAATATTTGAGATACCAACAACTGAAATATTTGAGGTAACAACAAATAAAATATTTGAGGAACCAACAACTGAAATATTTTAGGTACCCCTAACTAAAATATTTGTGTTACCCCAACCTCAAATATTTGAGGTAACTCCACCTGAAATATTTGAGGTACCTCCACCTAAAATATATAAGGAACCCCGATCTGAAATATTTGAGGTAACTCCACTTGAAATATTTGAGGTACCCCACCTGAAATATTTGAGGTACCCCAACGTGAAATATTTGAGGTACCCCTGTCTGAAATATTTGAGGTAACCTGAAATATTTGAGGTACCCCAACGTGAAATATTTGAGGTACCCCTGTCTGAAATATTTGAGGTACCAACACCTGCATTATTTGTGTACACCAACCTGAAATTTTTGAGGTACATCCACCTGAAATATTTTAGGTACCAACACTTGAAATATTTGAGGTACCAACACCTGAAATATTTGAGGTAGCCCAACCTGAATTATTTGAGGTACCAACACCTGAAATATTTGAGGAACCAACACCTAAAATATTTGAGGTACCCCAACCTGAAATATTTGAGGTAACCCAACCTAAAATATTGAGGTATCAACACCTAAAATATTTGAGATACCAACACGTGAAATATTTGAGGTACCAACACCTGAAATATTTGAGGTACCAAACCTGAAATATTTTAGGTACCACATCTGAAATATTTCAGCTACCAACAACTGAAATATTAGAGACATAAACACCTGAAATATTTTAGGTACCGAAATATTTGAGGTACCAACACCTAAAATATTTGAGCTAATCCCACCTGAAATATTTCTGTTACATCCACTTGAAATGTTTGAGGTACGCCCTTCTGAAATATTGGAGATATCCACACCTGAAAAATTTAAGGTACCCCTTTCTGAAATATTTGAGGTACCAACACCTTAAATATTTAAGATACAATCACGTGAAATATTTGAGGTACCCCAACCTGAAATATTTGAGGTAACTCCATCTGAAATATTTTAGTTACCAATACCTGAAATATTTGAGGTACCAACACCTGAAATATTTGAGGTACCAACACCTAAAAAATATTTAAGATACCAACACCTGAAATATTTGAGGTACAAACACCTGAAATATTTGAGGTACCAGCAACTGAAATATTTGAGGTACCAACACCTGAAATATTTTGGGTAATCCAACTGAAAAATTCGAGGTACTAACAACTGACATATTTGATGTAACACATTTGAAATATTATAGGTACTCAACCTGAAATATTTGAGGTACCAACAAATGAAATATTTGAGATACCAACAACTGAAATATTTGAGGTAACAACAACTGAAATATTTGAGGTACCAACAACTGAAATATTTAAGGAACCCCAATCTGAATTCTTTGAGGTAACTTCACCTGAATATTCGAGGTACCAAACCTGAAATATTTGAGGTACCCCAACGTGAAATATTTGAAGTACCCCTGTCTGAAATATTTGTGGTACTCCACCTGAAATATTTAAGGTACACCCAACCGAAAAATTTGAGGTTTCTCCGTCTGAAATATTTAAGGTTCCAACACCTGAATTATTTGAGTACACCAACCTGAAATTTTTGAAGTACTCCCACCTGAAATATTTGAGGTACATCAAAGTGAAATATTTGAGGTATCCCAAACTGAAATATTTGAGTACTTCCACCTGAAATATTTTAGGTACCAACACCTGAAATATTTAAGGTTCCAACACCTGAAATATTTGAGGTACCAACACCTAAATATTCAAGGTACCCCACCTGAAATATTTTAGGTAACCCCACCTGAATTATTTGAGGTACCAACACCTGAAATATTTGAGGAACCAATACCTAAAATATTTGAGGTACCCCAACCTGAAATATATGAGGTAATCCAACCTGAAATATTTGAGGTATCAACACCTAAAATATTTCAGATACCAACACCTGAAATATTTGAGGTACCAACACCTGAAATATTTGAGGTACCAAAACTGAAATATTTGAGGTACTAACAACTGAAATATTTGAGGTACCAACAACTGAAATATTTGAGGTACCCCACGTGAAATATTGGGGATTCCCCACCTGAAATATTTAAGGTACCCCCGTCTGAAATATTTGAGGTACCAACACCTGAAGATTTAAGGTACATCCACGTGAAATATTTGAGGTAACTCAACCTGAAATATTTTAGGTACCAAAACCTGAACTTTTGGAGGCACCAACAACTGAAATATCTGAGGTACCAACAACTGAAATATTTTAGGTACCCCTAACTAAAATATTTGTGGTACCAATAACTGAAATATTTGAGGTACCAACAACTGAAATATTTGAGGTACCAACACCTGATATATTTTAGGTACCCCTAACTAAACTATTTGTGGTACCCAAACCTGAAATATTTGAGGTAACTCCACCTGAAATATTCGCGTTACCCCACCTGAAATATTTGAGGTATCCCAACGAGAAATATTTGAGGTACCCCTGTCTGAAATATTTGTAATACCCCCACCTGAAATATTTAGGGTACCTCCATACGAAAAAATTGAGGTTTCCCCGTCTGAAATATTTGAGGTACCCCAGTCTGAATTATTTGAGGTACAAAAACCTGAAATATTTGAGGTACAAACACCTGAAATATTTGAGGCACCAACACCTGAAATATTTGAGGTACCCCAGTCTGAAATATTTGAGGTACAAACACCTGAAATATTTGAGGAACCAACACCTGAAAAATTTTAGGTACCCCCACCTTAAGAACAGCAATTTAACCGTGATGGTGATTGAGTTGTTGGAGTTGATGTTAGTTATGGTTCTCTGTTAATGATTATGTTAGTTATGATGCTGTGTTTATGATTATGTTGGTGGTGTGAAGTTAAGTAAGGTGGTGGTAGGTGTTATGTTATGGATGATGTTAACGTTTTCTTATGATCATCACCAGGCTTATTTTCACCTTATAGTCATCATCAAACTAACAACACTACAACAAAAAATAACAAAACAACATTTAGACTAAAAACACAACAAAAAATCTAACAATACAACAATAAAACAAACAACACAGCAGCAAAACTAAGTACACAACGACAACACTAACAACACAAAAACAATACTAACAACACAACAACAGAGCTAACAACACAACAACAAAACTAAAAAGACCACAACAAATTAATTTAGGACAATCCATAAATCTATCTTTTACCCAAGATTTTTTTTAATGTTTATAAAATGACCACACTTTGTGATTACCGGATCTTTCAATTTTTCAAGGTCGAAGCGTAATCGTGTATTGCTTTGTTTTGCTATCCTTTTCAGGTGTAGATGGAAAGTCATCAGCACCAGGTTATGGTCGCTGCCGATATCCGCTCCAGGGAAGCTTCTAGTATTAGCTGCTTTAATGCATGATTTAAATCGTCTATTTGGTTACTATGTTCCCCGCCTGGGCTGTGCCAAGTCCATATTCTGGATTTTTTATGGTGACCAATTGTGTTAGCTAGAAGGAGGTTGTTGTATCGTGCAAATTCGAGGAGTCGAAGCCCTCTATCGTTGGTCAGGTCATTGCAAGAGTGTCCGCAAATATCTGCCCAGTTGGTACATACATCTACTCCAATCTTCGCATTCCAGTCACCTTGGACGACGATAATATCTTTCTTTGGTGTTTGATCCATGATGTCCTGTACTTGGTCATAGAAGGCCTCAATTTCGATATCATCATGGCTGGATGTAGGAGCATATGTCTGTATAATTGTGATATTGAAGGGTGTTGCTTTCAGGCGGATGGTGATGATGCGGCTGGAGACAGGACGACAACCAATGACTGAGTTTGTTGTATTTTTATGGATTAAGAATCCAACTCCATGTTCATGTCTGTCCTCCCTGCCGCTGAAGTAGATTTTGTGTCCATCTTCTGTTGCGAGTTCATCAAAGCTCTTCCATCGGGTCTCACACAGTCCGATGACATTCCATTGGTATCGTTCCAGTTCGTGGGTCAGTTCTTCCACTTTTCCTGTCGCATGTAAGGTTCTTACATTCCATGTGCCAATAATTATGTCTCCTCTTCTTTTAAGGTTGTATGGGGGTCTTGGTTGTGGTGCACCAGTAGTAGATTTTACGTCCCCATCCTGGTGTGCAATGGTAGACGCGGCCCTTGTTAACCCGGGCGACGACCGAGCCGGTATGTGTTGAGTTAGTATAATAGTCATATGGTGTGTCTAGGGCAAGAATTGCTTGGCGGCGCCCATCCCTCTCCAAGCTTAACCACAGCCGGTTTCCTCCTTATCGGTGGCCCGCCTTGGTCGTGGACACGTAGCCGTTGAGTTCGCATGTGAACTCGTCCGCCCTGGCCGGTGCTCCAACTAGGAAGTCGTACGCCCAGTGGTGCCGTGTCAGCACCACCCCCTCACGTGGTTTAGCCGGTCAGCTGAGACCGTTGCCCGGGGTGTGGCGCTGGGAGCCACACGTGAGAGTTTCGAGAGATGGACGAGGACCAGTGAGCTTGACCACCCGAGGGTGCAGCTGTCACAGCGTCAAAAGGTACTACCTCTGCCCAGCGCTCCCTACAACCCC
>MUZC01002156.1:0-14994 GCA_002072015.1 Radix auricularia
AGTCAGTCAGTCAGTGAGGGCTTTCCCTTTTATTAGTATAGATAAATATATTGGTCTATATTGTCCAATAATAAATGTCATGGACTGGGACCGAAATACCTGTATTTCTATCACTACTAATAATGATAATTGTAATTAGTACTAATATTAAATAATATCAAATAGTATAGTATAGGCTAGGTATAGTATACAGTAATAGTCATAGACTCATAGTCATAGTATTAAATAGCCTATAATATGCTTAAATTCATATCCAAAACGCCGTGATCATAGATTGGTTAATATTATATTTAACTCAGTAGACTGAACAGATTCTAAAATATAAACTTATAATATAATTAATGATCAACATGAAAAACAATAAGGCTAGCACTGAGACTTGAGAATATTTCACTGAATTCTCCCTTCCACATCGAACTATTAATAGAATTCTGGGGATAACGCTGAACGTTATCCGCAGAATTCTGGGGATAACGCCTCCCAAAATTATATGCACGGGAAAACCGTGAGAATAATCACTTCGTTTTAAAAACTTTCTGTAATTTAAAAAAATAATAATCTAGTATAATTATTCCGAAAATTATATTTTGTACACACTATTATTTTAGTACATTTATCAATCAATTTTAGTTGAAATTTCATTAAATCTAAATGATAAATATCTTAATTATTAATACTTAATGTCACTCGTCATTCATTGCATCATTTCTTGTTCAAAATTTCAACACTATCACATCATATAATCTTTTAATTTTTTTTCATCCAGAGGAGGGGAGGGTTTCCCCAGGTCGTCAATTAGAGCCACCCCTCAGTATTCCTGCATTTTTTTCACTTCCCCGAATTATAATTATATTTTAATACCTCTTTTTAAACTAAACATTAATTTCCTGTTTTAAAAATGTACCTTGCGTGTTCTTTCACACATTTGTTCTTTCACATATTAGTTCTTTCACATATTAGTTCTTTCACATATTAGTTATTTCCAGTGATATTTCAGTTCTAAAAATAATTTCAATTCTTATTTTTATTCTATTCGCTGTAATTAATTTCTATTCTTATTCTTATTCAAGTTCTGAAATAATTTCAATTCTTATTCTTATTCAAGTTCTGAAATATTTTCAATTGTTATTTTCATAATCGAGAGTAGAACAGTCGAACTTCACGAATTTGAATATTCATAACAACTTTATTTCAATAAAACACTTTATAGCTATCATATAGATAGCTGCTTCTATCCAGTATCAACTATCAAGTTCTACATTTTTACAGTCTAATTTATCTACATAAGAAATTAAAAATGAGTCAGCTGTTCATCAGACACAATGTTCCAACAGTTTGAGTTATCAGTGATAAAATAAGAACAAGCTTATCACAGTTGAGCAATGTTCTTGTTTAATTTCAAAAAGACCCTCATTTCAAGGGATTTTTGCATTCTATTTCGCCTCCCAGTGGTTAACATTCCACACAGAGAAAAGATTCGTTCTACGTATGCCTGCGAAGCAGGTGCCGTTAACAAATCCTCAGCGATTTTTGACAGTTTTTTGTAAGTTGCTTTTCTGTTTTGCCAGAATACCAGAGAATCCGTTGTCGTTGTACAAGTATTCCTGTCTGTAGTGTCTGTTATATATCGATTCAACTGACATTGTACAGTGTNATTCTTATTCTTATTCAAGTTCTGAAATAATTTCAATTCTTATTCTTATTCAAGTTCTGAAATAATTTCAATTCTTATTCTTATTCAAGTTCTGAAATATTTTCAATTGTTATTTTCATAATCGAGGGTCGAACAGTCGAACTTCACGAATTTGAATATTCATAACAACTTTATTTCAATAAAACACTTTATAGCTATCATATAGATAGCTGCTGCTATCCAGTATCAACTATCAAGTTCTACATTTTTACAGTCTACATTATCTACATAAGAAATTAAAAATGAGTCGGCTATTCATCATACACAATGTTCCAACAGTTTGAGTTATCAGTGATAAAATAAGAACAAGCTTATCACAGTTGAGCAATGTTCTTGTCTCATTTCAAGGGATTTTTGCATTCTCTTTCACCTCCCAGTGGTTAACATTCCACACAGAGAAAAGATTCGTTCTACGTATGCCTGTGAAGCAGGTGCCGTTAACAAATCCTCAGCGATTTTTGACAGTTTGCTGTAAGTTGCTTTTCTGTTGTGCCAGAATACCAGAGAATCCGTTGTCGTTGTACAAGTATTCCTATCTGTAGTGTCTGTTATATACCGATTCAACTGAAATTGTACAGTGTCCTGACTTGGTGATGAAGTTGTGGCATTTTCAACAAGCCGGGTAGCCGGTGTCTGAATGACGGCTTGTCAACCACTGTGACCGGATAGCAGGTGTCTATCAACATGTTCATCACACTGGACAAACGCTGTTGATACTCCTGCGACTCTGTTGACCAGGATACGATTTTACGTTGAACGCAATCAGCTAATGTCTGAGTCGCATTTTTGCAGACCGTCGTTTTCTTTGGTTTTGTCTTTCATGATCTCGCCTCGGTTGCTTTAACATACTGCTCATACTCCTGCTTATGTAATCTGTGGAGATGCGACAGCATATTTGTACTGTTTTTACCCGTCAACAAAGCACCACACTCGTTATTAGTCTTCACAATAACAACTTTACATTTCGCTTTCCCTTCCTGCTCCATATATGTAAAGTAATCCCACACCAAACTCTCCTTCTTTCGTCCAGCTAATATTTTTGATAATGAACTCATTGTCCTCAGAAACAAACTTTACTCGTCCAAACTAAATCACAAATATAAATCGAAAAAATAAACCGGCGAAAGTTTTGAAACGGAAGTAACCGATCATGAAGAAATGCGATGCCTTAGCGCTTTACTACAATACAAAATACGGATTTTGATGGAAATGACTGGACGAATGTGTCAACACTAAAACACGGAATTCGGCGCAAATGGAGGAACATATTCCACGCGATATTCGTTCAATAATAATTTTCGTTATTATTACTATTCTATTCATGAAAATTAATTTTTATTTCTATTCTATTACCGTTTTCAAAATAATTTTTGTTCTTATTTTCGTTATCGGTAACGAATTTCAATAATTTTCGTTCTTATTCTTATTCTCGTTAACGTAAATATCACTGGTTCTTTCACATATTAGTTATTTCCTTAAATATTTTAAATTATTTATTCGGGTTCTTATTACGGTATATGATATATGTCTTACGATTTAGGTTGTATTTGCACAAAAAGCATTTATTGGAAATTCAATCATCATAAGTTTAGCCAGCGCTTTAATATTAGGTGCCGTCCATATAAAGTACGTCACGCTATTTTTGACCATAGCTACCCCCTGTCACAAACTGTCTCAAATCTCGGGACCAGCCCCCCCCCCCTTTTTTTTTTAAAGTACGTCACAATTTCGAACAATTTTTTTATTAACAAAATAATTAAAATTTAATATCAAACATAGTGCCGCAATGTTACTACTGACTCGATAGTGCCGCGGCTAAATCAAGAAAGGAATGAGCCCTACTTCTAATTTTAATTCAATTTCTATTATTTTCGTGCAGCCAAACAATGGGATTCTCTTCCATTACACATCCGTAGTATTTTAACTACTAAGTCCTTCATGACTGCACTTAAGAAACATATTTTCAAAATTTATATTGTAAATGAATAAAACAACATTTCTTTTAATGATTAACGTAGCTGATGTACTATTCCTATGTATTGTCATTTATGTGGTTAGTATGATATGAATGTATATTTAATTAATATATGTATGTAATTATCTCCATGTAAAGCGATAAGGAAATAAAAACAGATCTAAAAACCATAATGGATCAGAATGTTCCAACAAAAATAACTTCAAATAGAATTAATAAATGCTGGTTCAATTTTAAATTTAAAAAGTATTGCAAACTAAAGGAGAATTTATTTAAGAAATTTAAGGCTACCAATTTAGAAAGGATACACAAAAAATACTTTAAAATTAAACACCTGACACAAAAACTTAGCCGTAACCTCCAAAATATGTGATAACTAAAGATAACAATAAAAACTTATGGTCCTTTATCAAATCTAAAAAAATGGAGCCTTCAGGTATAGCCACACTAAAAGGCTCAAATAATAAAACCTATAATGATAATGAAAATAAAGCTAATATCCTTAACAAATATTTTGCATCATCATTTTCTGCCTCAGGCGACAAGGAAATTTCAATAAATTTAAATAAATTGGAAGAAATAGGTAACATAACTGTAGATGAGATAGGTATACATTCACTCCTAAAAAAATTTAAAAATAAACAAAGCTACTGGCCCAGATGAATTACCTGCCAGGTTATTAAAAGAATTAAGCAATGAACTGTCCCCAATCCTTGTAGTTCTTTTTCAAGCCTCTCTAAACCAGGGTAAAGTGCCCGAGGATTGGAAATTAGCCTATGTAACGCCACTCTTTAAGAAAGGTGATAAGTACGACCCTGGTAATTACAGACCTGTATCACTTACTAGTATCACATGTAAATTACTGGAACACATAATATATAGCAGAATAGTTAACCACCTTGACAAATATAATGCCCTATGCCCACACCAACATGGCTTTAGAAAGAACAGATCATGTGAAACACAATTGATAGGCCTAATAGATGATCTATCAAAAGGCTTAGATAATAATGATCAAATAGATACAATATTACTAGACTTCTCAAAAGCATTCGACAAAGTTCACCACCTTAGTTTACTCAAAAAACTTAAATACTTTGGAATCTCAGGTCCCTTACATCACTGGATCCAAGATTTCCTATTGGGTAGGGAGCAAACTGTAATAATTAATGGTTCTAAATCTACACCAATAAAGGTTAACTCAGGAGTTCCACAAGGAACTGTCCTAGGTCCCTTACTATTTTTAATTTATATAAATGACTTACCCAACAATATCTCAACAGGAACTAAAGTTAGGTTATTTGCTGATGATTGTATAATCTATAGAACAATCAAGTCAGAACAAGATAGCAAAATTTTACAAAAGACTTAGATGAATTAATAAAATGGGAAACTAACTGGAGTATGTCCTTCCACCCAGAAAAATGTCAACTGCTAAGAGTAACAAAGAAAAAGAAACAAATAAATTCAAAATATTTCATTCATGGAAAAGAACTAACCCAAACTAAAGATGCGAAATACTTAGGAGTCATAATAAATGAGAAACTATCTTGGAATCCCCATGTCAATGAAGTTATTAAAAAATCAAACAAAACCGTAGGCTTTATAAAAAGAAACTTTTACAAATGTAACAAAGATATAAAACTAAAATGCTACCTCACCCTGGTGAGACCTATACTAGAATATGCATCTTCAGTATGGGACCCATCCACCAAAGAAAATATTGATAAGTGAACAAATACAAAAAAGAGCTGCCAGATTCATTACTGGAGAATATTCAAAACTGACAAGAGTAACACCGTTAGTTAAATCATTAAACCTTGAAACACTAGAGGACAGAAGAACCAAGAGTAAATTAGTAATTATACATAAGGCAATTAATTCTAATTTAGAAATACAACACAAAGATAACCTAATACAACCCTCAAATAGACATAAAGATAAAAACACCTTTCTTATTCCATATGCAAGAACAAACACATACAAGTTTTCTTTCTTTCCGTCCGGTATTCGGGCGTGGAATGGGTTGCCTGAAGAAACCAGGAAAGCCACCACTTTATCATCTTTTAAAACTCTAGTAAGAATACAGGACTAAACACAAACCATAGAAATACGTAACACGCAATAATCTTCTGTACAGAAGGAGCGTCTGTAACATATAAGATAAGATAAGATAAGATGTGAGTCCGGCTCCTTGCTGGGATATAGCGCTATATAAATTATCATTTTATTATTATTATCATCATCATTATTATTATTATTATTAAATGTTTACTTCCAGACTTCTTAAATATGTTTTGGGCAGTAAGACGCAACCAACGCATCACGACGAAGCCACATAATTCTGTCTTACTATCTTTTAGATATTTATTTTGAGTTGTCTTTCCTTAAGGGACAATCTAAAACACCTTGTTTGACTAATATTTTTTATTTTATTATTATTATTTTTAAAATGGATTTTTAAAAAAAATATTTGCAATATGTAATAATATTTTAAAAATTATATTTTTTAATGGCGGGATGAGTGTAGGATCTGTTAATCTTTGTTTTTAAATCTGTTATATCCGGGGCAACTTAGTCAATGGTAGTGCTGCGTGCTTCACGAAAATGTTGTCTTCAAGGAAATTCTTGATATTTAACAGTGGATTACATATACTGCCGTGCACACCAGGGGGCAACCGAAGGCAACGTGGGCCGACCAGCAAAACGAGTGTCCACATCCCTTGCCCTGCGTCGCCAATGTCCACATCCCTTGCCCTGCGTCGCCAATGTCCACATACCTTGCCCTGCGTCGCCAATGTCCACATCCCTTGCCCTGCGTCGCCAATGTCCACATCCTTGCCCTGCGTCGCCAATGTCCACATCCCTTCTGAATAACAACTACCAAAACAGGGGGTCCAAATTCATAAGCAACAGCTACACGGTCCCCTCTGACAAGTACACCGACAGACCTGTGCTACGACTGCTGACGTTTCATTTTCATTTTGTAGTCAGTTGATGTGGATGTTGTGTTACTGTTGTCTGGATAAAAATTTTCTGATTTGGATTTAATTGTTTAGTAACTAACAACCGGAAGAGGGTACCGCTCCTACCACAACACTCTCGCTGTAGTTTCTTACCATGTCACCGTACTCTTATTCCCGTCATTGGACGGGCTTTCTAACTAGTTAGATATAAAATGTTACGTATTTTTTAAAAAAGCAATTACAGACATTTTTACTCTGTGTAATATACAAATATCAATGGTATCCGAATAAAATATTTTTAAACCTCATAATGTTACAAGTAAAATCTACATTTTAGCTCGGTAGCCAAGTTGTTTTTAAAAAAAAACGTATTGAGTAAAAAATGTTTTTTAAAAAAGTAAAGTGTTTCATTAAAAAAGTCCTTCAAAAGGCCTTAATATACTTTTATGCAAATTGGAAGTCCAAAAATGAATGAGAAAGCATTTATTTAACCACGCCATCAATTTTTTATTCAATATCCTTCCCCTTTTGGCTTCCCCAACAAAATCAAATGCATGTGTGAATTTTTATTTTCACTGGGCTACAATTAAAAAATATAGATTATTATTTTAAATTTTAACATTATGAAGTCTTAAATACGTTATTTGTATACTCTTGTAAAGTTAAATTTGTATGTTGCAAATATTTCTTTTTTTAATGAAAGGCTTGAAATATATTTTATTAATAATGAATCAATCATACATGGTAGCATAGATTGTAATATATTTACATAGTATTAATGATTTGGTCATTTATATGTAACAAACAATTTATGATGATTTTGGGCTCAGACTAATTAATTTAAGTTTATAATTTTAAAGTAATACATTTACATAATCTTAATTACTTGGACATTTGTTTAAAAACATTTTATTTTTTAGCCTCAGTGCTTGAATCACCGCTTGATTCAGGCTCAGAGTCTGAATCACTGCTAAAAGTATCAGTATCGGTATTAATAACACTGGTAACATTATGAGAGTAAACAGTTATTCTCTTTGGTTTTGATGACGTCATACATATCTTGGTTATGTAATTTGAAATGTTATTCTCTAACAACGTTATTATAATATTTTAATCTTTTAGCTCTCATTGCTGATCTAACAACTACACGAGAATTAAGTGCTTTTAGTTTTCATTCTTTTTCTTTTATTAGTTTTTTTTTGGTCTTTTACAATTAAAAATATTCTCCCACATTCTTCATTAGATGAGGAACATTTAAAACTAATTTTGCTAATTTACATAGATTAGGGAATTTAGGATCATTTGAGAAATTTTTCATTTGTGATGTCATGCCAAAGCTTATCAATAGGTTTTGTTTTGAGAATTTCTATTTGTTTGCTGGTTTATTTCCCATCACACCGACCACTTGTTGGTTGATGTTTTGCAGAGTTGGTGATGTCTGTGTGCTCACGTGTTCAATCTGGGTCAGTGACAGACTGGCTGTAAACTGTTAGTGTTGGGAAAAACCTAGCCAAAACGCCAGGGATAAAAACTAGATCCGAAATTTAAAAAAAACCTAGACACGCTAAAAAGAAACAAATATGACGTCAAAGAGCCTCCCACCACCCCCATAAGAAGGAAATAATTTCTTAATTGAAAACGAGCTTGTTTCATATTGTTATAAATTCCCATTTCTAAATATTTGGCTCAAGATTTCTACGATTCGGGATATTTCCAAGCACTTCGTAGAACTGGTGGACGGCAATATTTACAAGCTATTTGTGAACTCAATAGTTCTCAATTAATGAGAATACAAATAATAGTGTTGAATACTTCTCAACCTCCATTTTAGATGCGACGATTAATGAGCAGCTAATATTTATTTAATATTTATATTTCTAAAATTAAAGTTTCATATTGAAATGTAATACGAAGTTAAAATAATAATAATTATTTAAATTTTATTTCAAAAGAAAACAAATTGAATTAAAGATAACAATATATTTATTTACTTATAAAATGTTCTGACAATATATTGAAATTTTAAAAATTCACAAAAATATTTAAATTTTATAAAAAATATTATTACAGTCTAAGTTATCTTTCTTAATAAAAATAAATTATTTGCTTTAGCTCCCTTTATTTTAAACTATTTTTTTAAATAAAAAATTTAATTTCAATATTTTTAAAAATAATATGCTTACAATTTTAGACGATCTTGCGCATATGCATCCATTAAGCTGTAGTTATAGAACAATCTCATAATAATCTTCCATTGTATCACGGAAAAAAAATTGATTAAAAATGTGTACGGCCTAAATAAAGTGAACATTTAAAATGAAATATACGCTGTGTCCAAAAAGGGACTGCAGCAGAGATCGATTAGAGAAGTTTGAGATTTCCGCTGCAACACCCCATTTTCATTAAAAAAAAAAAATTCAGAAAAGGAAATAATAAAATTTATGCTACATGTATATATATATATATTTTATTGTAGCATCACTGACAGCTGGTGCTCAGAAAGAATATGTACTCACTCAGATTTAGGCATGACTTAACAATAGCTCATCATTATTGTCAAAGTTTTACACAAGAGAAAGGCAATTTTTCATGCATTTTAATGTGTGATTCAATACATTTCATAGTTTTCTAAATTAGAAAATTGATGGTTAGACTACTTTATTATTATTATTATTATTTTAAAATTTCCTTTTATGTCTTGAGTCCGGCAGAAAAGAAGTAAAAACTTAATAAACCAGTGGCGTAATTAGGAAGTTCGAGGTCTGGGGGGGGGGGCTTGGCCTCTTTGGGGAGGCATCATTTTGACAGATGACGTAATATAATATGATATTTAACATTTTTTTAAAAATTGTTAAGAAACTCTTGCTTAATTTTATTTTTGAAAAGTCTAATTTATTTATCACATTAATTAATTATGGTACTTTAAAATCGTTTATTTACTTTTCTTAATGAAAAACCTAAATTATTGTTATTTTTTAAAATAAAAGGTAAATTTAAAAAAATAGCTTTAGATCTATGCTAAAACTCCCAGCGCTGGCAGCACTTTGTTTTGTATGACGTACATCTTGGCTTTCGCATTTTCTGATAGATCGATAAAACTTTTGATATTTTAATGCTCTGACTGCACATGTTTTATTAAAATTTGTTCTATAAAACTTTGGAGATGCATTATGGTTCACTGAATGCACTATCTGTTGTTTTTTTTATTTATTGATTTTTTTTTTTTTTTTAAATTTTACGTTTACATTTTGTTTTCGCTAATTAATGTCTTGTTTCTCATGTGAGCGCCTTTATATTTATATTGTTGTATCGCGTCTAATTCTTTTTCTAATTCTGTTATTTCTGGGTCTGTTGGGTCAGTTAATTTAAGAATCGGTATTTTATGCTTGAGTTCCTTTTTCTTGTCCCTTCGTTCCTTTTGTATGTTTACAGCGATTGTCTGGATAACTCTCATCACTGTTGATTTGAAGAGTTCCCAGTGTCTCCCTACGTTAATGGTAGGTATTGTATCTGTGTATTGTAGAATAATGTGCTGTATTGTTAATGGTAGGTATTGTATCTGTGTATTGTAGAATAATGTGCTGTATTGTTAATGGTAGGTATTGTATCTGTGTATTGTTTAATAATGTGCTGTATTATTTCTAAATATTGATTGTTCTCTAGCAAAGTATTGTTAAGTTTCCAATGTTGGGATCGACCTGATCTCTTTTCCTCCGGTCCATTTATCTGTATTTTAGTTGCTTTATGATCTGTGTATTTAAGTGTATCTGGGATATGTATGGCTCTGTAAATTGTGGAAGATTTTGGCACATACAACCTATCCAGCCTAGCACTAGTCGTGCGTAGGATGCTCTGACAACCTATCCAGCCTAGCACTAGTCGTGCGTAGGATGCTCTGACAACCTATCCAGCCTAGCACTAGTCGTGCGTAGGATGCTCTGGTGGGTTTTTGTCGCTTCCAAAGTCCATATCCAGAGGATGTTCTCAATCCTAAGTGAAAGACGCCTGAGACGGCAAAGACGTTTAAAAAGAAGGAGCTCTGGCCGCATCCTCAAGGACCTTCTATATAGAGAATTGGGTAGCTCTAAGCGTTCTGGAGCTCTGGCCGCATCCTCAAGGACCTTCTATATAGATAACTGGGTAGCTCTAAGCGTTCTAAAAACACCAATTTCATCTTGAACAAAAGTCGAGTTATCATTTTTTCGAGTGAATTTTTTTTATGTCCCTTACATATACTTAGATAGACTTAATATTTACTAAATAAAAATGATGACCAATGCCAATTTTTAAAACTTTTAACCTGTTTTTGTCAATAATTTAAAAAAAAAAAAAAATTTTAAGATGATTGCACCAACATTTCAAGAGCCAATCCCATTCTTATCGACAAACATTATGAGTAAACATTATGAGTAAACATTATGAGTAAACATTATCAGTAAACATTATCAGTAAACATTATCAGTAAACATTATCAGTAAACATTATCAGTAAACATTATCAGTAAACATTATGAGTAAACATTATCAGTAAACATTATCAGTAAACATTATCAGTAAACATTATCAGTAACTTACTACTTTACAAAAAAGTTTTATAAAAAATATAAAAAAATAAGGCCGTGTTGTTAAAAATCATTGTGAAAAGTTGAACAAATAGTTTTTCTTATGCAAAATAAATTTTAAAAAATAAAAACTGAAATAACATGTTATTGGATTTTAATTTTAAAAAATGTTGAAGTAAAATGTTAAATCGATACTTATATATTTATTATATATATTACACGTTATAAGTAAGATTTTTAAAAAATTAATTAAATTGAAATTGAATGCATGAAGCTATAAATTTTCGTAACTTTTATGTCACTACTAGCTATTTATACAATTTAAATTTAAAATATTAATTTAATTTTAATCGTTAACTTTCACAAAAAATTACCGAATAATTAATCGATAATTGTGATTAAAACTAAAAAAAAAAAGATGTATGACGTCATTAAACTGAAAATGTCAAAAGGAGGTAACAAAAACAGGCAATTCACATTTTTCGTTCAAAAGTTATGATTTTTTGTTTCTAAGACCTCATAATCACTTTTTTCAGTATGTAGTTTTCCTTCACATTTTGTGCCCTTTTATGACACTTTTAAATATGCCCATAATTTAAATATAAAATTTTAAAAACATTATTTTTAGAAGATATATCTAAATATAAGTAGTTCATTGTAATAACCATGAATTAAAATTTTGTTATTGTTAATTAATTAAAAACAATGTTTAATATTTTTTTTATGTACCTATCATTTTCCGTACAACAGCTAATTTTAAAGTTTCCACCTTGAAAACCCTTTTTTTTTTAAATGGAGAAACATTTGTGAATTAAAAGCTGAACTATTATAAATTATTATTAATTATTTATTTATTTGTAAATTTGGAGAAAAAAATGTGTAAAACATTTATTTGATTTCAATGTAGCTCAGCGGTGTGAATCCTGTAAGTGTATGAAGATGTCCAATAAGTTCATGGACGTGGGGGGGGGGGGGGGTGTGGTCACCGATGACGAGACTGAACTCCAGCAAACACGTGAATTTCATCAGGCAGAATAGGACTGCATAAAGCTTTTTTATAAAAAAAACAACAACAACAAATTACACAAACTATTTGTGTAAGGAAACAATAAATTAAAGCTTTATTATCAACTAATACAAATAATGGAGACGGCTACCATAAATTTATATAGAGATTAACTAAAAGGGCATTAATTTAATTACAGTACATTTGATCGATCTGAAATTTTTATACAGTGCATTGTTAGGTGATACGAGTCTATGTGCAAAATTTCAGCGCGGTAGCATCACGGGAAGTGAGTCATTTTTTACTTTGTTTTTCCGCCCGACGGACTAAGACAGAAAGAGAGAGATAGAAAGATAGAGAGAGAGAGATAGAGAGACGACAGTGAAGTTAATACACCCGTGAAAAATATCACCCGTCCGTCTGACCAAGCTAAAAACAAACACCGAAATGCGATAATAATGCGTCAAAGGTCTATTTTTAACCAGAAGAACGTTCCTACAAAAATAAAACTTAGTCTCCTGCTCCACGGTGTCATCCATCTGTTGCCAAGTTGTGAAAGGTCTCGTCGCTCACAACCTCCTGGCGTGACCTCATGGGTTATTGAACGGCCACACGGCTCGCCTCGTAATGACTCTCAACGTAAGCCGCTTACGGCCGGTGTGACATCTTCTAGTCATTGATTGCTCGGCCGCTTACGACCTGTGTGACATCTTCTAGTCATGGATTGCCCGGCCGCTTACGACCTTTGTGGCATCTTCTAGTCATTGATTGCTCGGCCGCTAACGGCCGGTGTGACATCTTCTAGTCATATACCGACCGCTTACGGCCTGTGTGGCATCTCCTAGTCATTGATTGCACAGCACCGACTCTGTTTCGTGTTTCGCAATCATCAGGACGTCCCATCATATCTGCAGTGGTGTAGCGTTTTGTTGCCTGCTACGCCGGGGGGGGGCAAAGAGAGCATGAATCGCCCCTGACTTGTTGGCAGATAGCAGCCCCTCCCTCCAGAATACCATGACCGGAAGTTGGATTATGGTAAATTTTAACATTAATTATGGGCCCGAAGAGTTCTTTGAGCACGGACCCCCCCCCCCACAGCCTTACCAACGTGACGCCACTGCGATAAACACCCCCACAGCCCTATTAACGCGACGCCACTGCGATAAACACCCCCACAGCCCTATTAACGCTACGCCACTGCAATAACCACCCACACAGCCCTACCAACGCTACGCCACTGCAATAACCACCCACACAGCCCTACCAACGCGTCCCCACTGCAATAACCACCCACACAGCCCTACCAACGCTACGCCACTGCAATAACCTCCCACACAGCCCTACCAACGCTACGCCACTGCAATAACCACCCACACAGTCCTACCAACGCTACGCCACTGCAATAAACACCCACACAGTCCTACCAACGCTACGCCACTGCAATAACCACCCACACAGCTCTACCAACGCTACGCCACTGCAATAACCACCCACACAGCCCTACCAACGCGTCGCCACTGCAATAACCACCTACACAGCCCTACCAACGCTACGCCACTGCAATATCCACCCCCACAGCCCTATTAACGCTACGCCACTGCAATATCCACCCCCACAGTCCTATTGACGCTACGCCACTGCAATAACCACCCACACAGCCCTACCAACGCTACGCCACTGCAATAACGACCCCCACAGTCCTACCAACGCTACGCCACTGCAATAACCACCCCCACCCCGCCCGTTTCGCCAATAGGCTATATAACTTATATAGGAATTACAGACGTAAGTACAACACAAGCCCTAGTTTATTTTTGTTGTAAACTGTATTACGGCGCAGACATTATTATTGTGGGGTGTGCTAGTAAGAAAATATTTAACAAAAGCGGGGGAGGAAATAGGCTTGTAGAGAATTTGTTTAAAGACATGTAAATTAATTTTCAGCCCAAAGGATGGGTTTATGTTACAGCCCATTTGATGGGTTTATGTTACAGCCAATTTGATGGGTTTATGTTACAGCCCATTTGATGGGTTTATGTTACAGCCCATTTGATGGGTTTATGTTACAGCCCATTTGATGGGTTTATGTTACAGCCCAAAGGACGGGTTTATTATGATATTTTTGTGTTTATATCTCTTTATGTACGAAGTCCAATTTTTTGTCAGTGTCGTTACTAAAAGGGGCGTGTGTGGTGGGGTTAACGGACCGCCCCTGAAGCAACCATTGAAGCAGGAGACAACAAAGAAACTTTGTACTTTGAACTTTATAACCGATAAAGCTTAAATAAATGGCAGTTTACGAGACCAAGGGCAGCACCATTTCAGGACACCACAGAACAGGGCGGCAGCACTAGATTAGGACACCACAGAACAGGGTGGCAGCACTAGATTATGACACCACAGAACAGGGCGGCAGCACTAGATTAGGACACCACAGAACAGGGCGGCAGCACTAGATTAGGACACCACAGAACAGGGCGGCAACACTAGATTAGGACACCACAGAACAGGGCGGCAGCACTAGATTATGACACCACAGAACAGGGCGGCAGCACTAGATTAGGACACCACAGAACAGGGGGGCAGCACTAGATTAGGACACCACAGAACAGTGCGGCAGCACTAGATTAGGACACCACAGAACAGGGCGGCAGCACCAGTTCAGGACAGCACAGAACAGGGCGGCAGCACCAGTTCAGGACACCACAGAACAGGGCGGGAGCACCAGTTCAGGACACCACAGAACAGGGCGGCAGCACCAGTTCAGGACACCACAGAACAGGGCGGCAGCAC
>MUZC01002160.1:4689-14772 GCA_002072015.1 Radix auricularia
GGGGGGGGGGGGGGTTCTGAGATGGCGGTGGCGTAATATTTAATATAAACAAATTTAGGACACTCCTGTGTGGGACCGGAGAGACTTTCCGATTTGGACCTCCTTCCCTTCCCCTAGCTACGATCACATTAGCAATGCCAAAGTTCCCTCATGTCCGCCCTAATAAAACAATTGAGAGGCACTGCATACTCTAATATTAAACTCTAACGTATCTAAATTTAATGATGATTTAACTATGTGTGTTACGGATTGATTCCTGTCTATGGGGCATAATGACGAAGTCATGAGTTCCTGTGCATTTGATTTATTCAAGTTAATCGCTCTATTTCATGTGGAAGTTACCCTCAAAATGTAATAATAATAATATTTCTTGGAATCTTCCTTACAATGTCAGATATGAGAGAAACTTTTCTCAACTTGAATTCGTAAAAGATTGTTTACGATCAACAGTAATTTAAGACGGATAGAATGAAGGTAGATAAGCGAGCATTAAGTGACAGAAAACATTGATATCGACAGAGCCATCAAAGATTTAGCTCCGTTAGTAAATCGGAAAACTTCAATTTTAGAAAACGAAAGGAAAAGACTTCGGGTTTGATATATAACAATGATGAACAGTTGTTCTCATGTATTCTTCTCAATATAAAAGGGGGAGAGAGAAGGCGCCTAATCGGGCCTCGGCCCCGGGCGGCTAAAAACACACGCTACACGGCGCTGCCGACTCTGATACGCTTTTATTAAGGGCAACATAGCTCTCAAAAAAATATTGACTCAAAAATATATTTTAGAAAATTTTCTTAGAAAAAATTCAACAAATTTCTAACAAAAAAAATTAAACGTTTACCGTCTGTCCTCGAACTCCTCTGTGAGGCGCTTATTTCTGAGTCTGCCAAGTATGCGCTGCTCTCTGCTATAGAAGACATGCTAACGTTGAATCCCGGTGACGATAAACTTGACTTTCTTTTAAAATTAAATGCCCCAAAAGATACAGCCGCCGCTCGAAACCTTGAGTTTCTCGACATCCACTCCAAAATGTATTTTTCAGACAAATGTAGCTGAGAAAGAAACTGCTCGAAGTTGATTTCCTCGTCTTGTTCAATTAATTCATTGTTAGAGGTTTCAGCAAAATATTTTTTCTTTCTTAGTAGTGGGGGACTGTGACCAACTTCATCTTCCGAATAGCCATCAACACTTGGATTTAATACATCTATAAAAGCCTCAGATTCCCCACTACAGCCGCCATATTGCGCAAGCAGATCAATCAAAACGTTATCATTTCTAGCACGTGCAAGCTTCAAGGCGGTCATTCCAGCCGGGCAACTGACAGCAACTTTTGCATTATGACAACAAAGTCGCTTGACACTTTCATAGTTCCTCTCAACCACTGCATGCATGAGTGGTGTCCATCCCATATAATCCACTACATCCACATCACAGCGCTCCACGCTCAGCAGTGTATCCACAACGGCTTTGTTATTTATGACGCATGCGAGCATCAAAGCCGAGTAGCCCATCGTGCTTTTTACGTTGATATTTGTGCATGGTGTCAGTAAGGTAACAACTTCAAAATGATTTCCCAAAACTCCGTGCATCAGCGCAGTCCAGCCTTCATGGTCTACGGCATCAACATCACAGCCCATCTCTATGAGATAATTTACTATTGCTATGTGTCCCTCCTTAGAAGCCCAGATTAAGGCCGTGAATCCGTTTGTATCCGAAAGGTTTATGTTTATAGATTTCTTCTGATTCAAGAGTTCCTTCATCACATGCAAGTGACCAGCTTTGGCTGCATGCATAACAGCCGTCATCCCATCACTGTCAAAGGAATCTAAAGTAACGACTGTCTTAACAATGAAGCTCAGCAATTTCAGGTGTCCTTGTGCTGATGCTATCATCAAAGGCGTGCAGCCGTTATGATCCTTGATGTTCATGTCGGCGCCATGTTTACCAAGAGCCTCCACGGATGCCAGATTTCCAGCGTGAGCGCCGTGCATCAGAGCCGTCCAATGTTTCGTGTCTCTCTTGTCAACGACTGAGCCTCGTTCAATGAGGAACTCGAGTGCTTCAACGTCACCTTTCTGAGAGGCGATCATTAAGGGCGTTAACCCTTCCGGGCAGCTACTATTGACAATAGTGGGCTCAAATTTGAGTAAACTCTCCATTATGTCATGTCGACCCTCTGAAGCTGCTCGCATCAAGACCTCATTTTTCTGGTCCAAGCGTAGGAACTTGATAAAATAACCATCGTGATCTTCCTTACTATAATTTGGTCCAGAGTTAACTGCCCCCATGATTATACTCACAATATAAAATGTATGTCTTAGGGAGCCATCAAATTCATTGCTCTATACTAGATTTCAAAGTTTTAATTAATCTGAATTGCTTAAAAATTCAGAAATTAATGATTGCTTGCTTGGATGGCATTGCCATTTAGCTGACTGGAGTTTTTCAGAGTTTGGTTGACCTAAGGAATTTAATGTTTGGGTGGATGGAGTAAAAGGTACACAACAAATGAACACAAATTATTAGACGTTCCTACAAATGAAAACATTTTTTGTTATCGTAAAATAGAAACACTCCATCATTGAACTGTTTCACAACTCATGCACTATGTATACGGCGTTATGTACTTCCGCTTTGATCGCCTTTGGCACCACAATATCTTAGATAAGAAAGCGATGCATAATATGATCACACTGCCAACTGAACCGCTTTACGTTTTCTTCTGTTGCTTTGTAAGTGGGAGTTACAAGAGATTTTTACCAGTTTGGTTGTAACATTTAGAATTTTATTTTTTAACTATTATCGTTTAAAATGACATATGTGAAATGAGTTTCTCGAAAGTGAAATTTAACAACAAAAAATCACAAATAAAACAAAGAATGATTTAGTTACCTACAAATGTTAATAATTTCAGTTGAGTGAAATTTTACAGTAATGTTACAGCTCTGATTTAGATAAATGTTACACACGCAGTAATTTAAAATATATTCGAATACGTGAGACATGTTATTTATATATTGCATTTTACTTTTAAAAGTTTAGTACCTTCATAACAACTGTTACATTAACGTTAATAAACAACGTCATGTATCGTGTAAGGGGTCCGGTACTGCACTTGAGTCTTGAAGCTTCGAGGGAGATACAGCTCATTGCCTGCCTAACAGACTGAAATGTGGGACTTACCATGACTTTCTCATTAGGGGCACTAGCAACTCACGCTACACAACAACTAGACTTAAAGGTGGAATTAGTCATTTGAGATGCGTGGAGATTATTTGTAAAAAGCTAAAAGTGTCGAACAATTGTTAGAAGTTCTGTGATTTTTGTATTATTTGAAACCAAAAAGTGATGTCACTTAAGTTAAATTCGCGAGGTAGAAACTAATTGAAACTTAATAAAGACAGAAAATTTTGTCTTCAAATTTCTAGTTTAATAAATAAAAATTTTAAAAAGATATAAAAATAATATATTTTTTAAAAAGTCAAAATGTTTCTTTTTTAACTTTGAAATATAAAATTTTCTGTCTTCAACATTAATATCTCGGAGGTCTGCTGAAAAAAATGTGTCATCATGATCATGTTCTTGCCATTACTACTAACTCTCTAACTCCACTATTATAAATACATTCATCGTTTCCTCCCATTTCCTGATTTTTATACGTTCCCCAAATTGACGGACTAGAATTATTGTTACCAAAACGTCGGCTTTGACAGACAACCGAATTTAACAACTATTTGATTGTTTCGTGAAGCCTCATTTTTATGAAAAGTTTATATCCCCATGTTAAAGTTAAGGAATTACCATGGTGAAAGAATAAAATTATAATAAATGTTATGAAAAATACAAATTTAATACGCGTAGATAAGCGATTAAGGGCAACGTATTTAATTATAGTGTATATTTACCTAGACACAAGATAGGACTTCCAATACATATCATGCAGAGAACATAATCTGACAAGGTTTAAAAGCTGGTTTAAAATACATCCGATATAACGTAATAAAACCAGGCAGCCATGCGTCACATTGGGAAAGTCTGAAATGTGCGTTGCTTATGTAACCAAGCGATTTGCTCTATTTCACATTTAGCATTGTACAACATATTGCCGTAAATCATCTTGGCTGGCCTCCAGTTGTTAGCCATGGCAGGAAGTTTTGTAGTAACAGGGGCGTCGCTCAACCAATGCAGATACAGTGGTAGCTTGAGATACGAATATTTCAAGATAAGAATAATCCAAGACACAAAAACGCACTCAAAGATTTTTTTTCCAAAGTACGAAAAACAAAATCCAAAAATACGCAGAGCTGACGACATTGGGCATCCTGTGACTGTATTCAACGTGCCATCAACAGTTTTTGGACAGTTCAACATTTGTCTGACTTATTTCAGAAACATTTTGAAATGAAGTAAAAAAAAAAAAAAAACAAGCTTCCTTGGATCAACATCTGCTAAGAGACCCTTAGTATGCAAAGATTTTTTTTTTAATTTAGAAATAAGACAAGAAGATTTTGGTGGAAGTGAGGCAAAGATGTTGGTGGAAGTGAGACAAAGATTTTGGTGGAAGTGAGGCAAAGATGTTGGTGGAAGTGAGGCAAATATGTTGGTGGAAGTGAGGCAAAGATGTTGGTGGAAGTGAGGCAAAGATGTTGGTGGAAGTGAGGCAAAGATGTTGGTGGAAGTGAGGCAAAACAAATGAAAGGTGAAACAGAAAATTAGAAATTAGATTTTATTTATAAAAAATTAAAGAAAAAAAAAAGTACATAAGTGTAAGGTTATATTTCGTATGTTTAGTGTACAGTTGTACTAAATGTAATTGTTTATGTAGTGTACATTTGTACCAAATGTAAGCGTTTATTTATCATTAATTCATGCAAAGTTTTTATATTAAGTTTTTTTTTTCATTAAGTTCAGTGCTTCGTACAGAATGCCGTAATGTTTTCTGGCATTCGTTCTCCTCTCTATCACCTTCTCCGACATTTTGCCAAATCACCTCACTCGAAGGCTAAGGGTTCACATTTGTAAACATATTATTTAATTCATTTATTTTATTGTGTTTTCATTCTTTTATTATTATAACTATCTGATTTATAGCGTGTACTTTTAAGAATTGAGGATTTTTTTTTTTTTTAGTTGTCCATGATATTTTCAATATTTTAGTATTTTTTTATGTCTGGTTTGCAACGAATTAAGTATTTTACATGTTAAACTTAGTTCAAGATAATAATAAGATATGAAAAATCCAAGATGCGAAAGACACACGTGTTTATTTCGCATCTCGAGGTGCCACAGTATCTGACCAAATGCCGGGCAGCAGTTTAAAATTACAAACCTTAGAGGGAAAGTTGAGCTTAACCCCACTCCACCCCTCCCCCCTCCCCCATGTCGCTTAGAATAACAACAGAGACGTAGCTATAATGTGTTTTTCCCCATGAAACTAGAGTCGCACTACCTTCTTGTGCTCCTTATGAAAGACGAACCGATTAAAAATAACTTAGATAACGAGTATTGGGTTGGGGGGGGGGAGGGAATTTTTCCATATTTTTACTTGCTAAATTAAGAGCTGATGTATGAAAAGCTTGATAAACATTCGGAATGGGAAGGTGTCAGTGGGAATATTTTCTAAATATTGAATCATCTAAATGATAAATAAGTTTAAAATATCTAAATATGATGTGTGTGTGTTTGATCTTGGCGACCTTAAAGATAAACAGACTTGGGTGAAAACCAATTGCTGAATATATTTGATTCTGAAATTTATTTATGGGTTGGAAATTTTTAAAAATCCTTTCTGTCGCTGTTACAATGTTCTTAACACGTTGACAGCTTAGGTGGTACCCCATGAGAATTTACACAATAGAAAAACTTAGGCTCACTAAACAAGTACGGGTTTCAAAAACAGTAATTTCACTACGTAACAAGCTTGTTGTTTTGGCAGGCACCGGGACACATTAACTGGTTCACTACACACAAGGTACGGAATAGGAGCTCTATTGATGTTTACAAAAATTGATGGCATGAAATAAGAAATCATAATGCAGGCTATGGCGAGTGGCGCACAACATTTGATATTCCGGCGTCAACTTTATTTGATTTTATTGAAATGTAGACTGTCAGCAAGTTTGAGATCTTGTTTTGAAAATAGTTGATGCCACATTTAAGGTATCGTGAGTTAAACGACGTGTCTTGATATCATCCAGGAGCGGCGTTTGAGGGTAGCAATTGGGGCGACTGCCCAGGCCCCGCGCTTAGGTAGGCCCCGCGTTTCGGTCCTGAACATGTCTCGTCCTGGTTAATAGCCTATACATGTAGAACCAAAGAGTGGATGGTAGAACGTATGCTGGAAACGATTGTAAAGAAACGAAATAGGCACTCTTGTAATCCTTTTTCAAGGTCAAATTCCGTAGCGTAGCTCTAGACGTCTTTGAAAGCATCACACCGTTACAACTTGTAATAATTTAATAAAAAGGTGGCACGCGGTATTAAAATTACACAATAATCAAGATATTTCATATTTTTAAACATATTTTTAAATACCATAGCATACTGGTGCTTAGCGATCTTTACTAGCACTCTGGCCCCGCGGGGTCATTGCTGGCACTAGGCCCCACGCTTACCTAACGCCGCCACTGATCATCCTCTAACTAGAGCAATTATTATTGAGGAGAGGATTTTAGAATTAGAATCATTGGCGAGTGTATGAATTAAATTGGAAAAGACGTAAACAAGGTAAGGGTTAGCCTGACCGGACGTAACAAAACAGCGAACGTTTCGGCAAAGAGCCTTTTTCAACGAACATACAATACACAAATAAAACGAATGGGTGTATGAATGCACGTGATCGAAGTGATAATTACTACTGAAATATTATGATTCACAGAACTCGCCAAAGATTCTAAGAATTATTCTTTCAATCTAGATGGCATGCAATAAGGCATTTCTTAGCGAATTTAAGTCAATTTCTTTCAGCTCCGATAACAGAAACGTGTTTAACTGCCTTTAAACTATTCTTGATTGAAGGCGTGAGTTAAATATAAACCGAATAAATAATAATATAATAACTACAAAGAATTTAATTTTTGGCCTTAATTTAAAAACCAGCACTTTACAATTTACTCGCAGCCTACATCATTGTCAACGTTGGACCTTTGTGGAGATTTCCAAGATTTTAAAAGTGAAGTTATTAAAAATCTATATACTAAGCGCCAATATTATAATAATAAACCATATCATGCATTTAAAATGCCACAACATACAGTACATGGGCGTGAATTGTTTTAAATATTTAGTTTTTTCCTTCTTTAATAATTTTAATTATTTTCTGAAGACTTCATGTGACTGAGGTTTTCTCATAATAAAAATTTAAAAAATACGAACATTTCTTTTATTTCCTTTTGTTGCTGAGTTTTCTGATCGCAAAAATCTCGTTGAATGTTGCTCTAAAAGACGTACTCATACCTAGAAAAACAAACAGGTTGATTGAGCCATTGAGGAAATCAAAGAAGAGAATAACGTATCCTACGACAGACTTGAGATTGTGGTAAAGGCGGAGATAATAGTAGTCCTCAACGATGTACTTGGCCGTGTAGTGTGCCACACGGGGGCTCAAGTTCATCACGTACAGTCCGATGATCACCAGCAACATCCTTACGACTTTCTGGTCACGTGCGGACACTGGCCCGGTTAACTTCTGACCAGAACGAAATTCGGCTGCTTCTCTTAGCTTGACGGACATGACGAATGCTGAGCTGACGATGACGACCAGACTGACCAAGGGCCATAGTATGCCGGACAGGTTGTAGTAGCCGAACAGAACAGCGCTGTTCTTGATTGAGAAGTCGCTGGACTTGTAACTGGCTATCGTGGCGTTCAACGTCGGGTTCCACACCCAAAACACGTCGTATATGCCGAAAATAACCGAAAACCAGCCAAACACAATCACCGACGTGAGAGCACAGACGATGAGGGAGAGCCTCGGGGTGAGCAACCATTTCACTTTCAGCGGGAACACGACACAAAGACATCGCTCCACCGCGACGTATCCGGCCAGAACACTCGTGACGTAGGTAGAGAAGGACACAAGATAGTTGAAAACAACAAAACATATATTTGTCCAGGTGAGGGCGTAAACTGGCGAAAAAATACCGATGGGCCCAGCCATCCTTTGCATGACGCCGCCCAGACACTTGATGAGATCCCATATGGATATGGTTGTCATGGAGATGCCGACGCTGTCCTTGAACCCTTGTCTGGCGTACACGATGATGACGAGCGTGTTTGTTACAACGCCGAGCAGGGCCAGGATAAAGTTCAGCGACAGGTCTACGATGATCTCAAGGAGTCTCCTCAAGTGGTTCGTGATATATATTTCTTTAGGGACAAACTCTGCGTCCATCGTTTCAGTGTTGATTGAATCAGACGGTTTTTATTGCCGTAAATGTTTGTCCGTAAAAAAGAACAATTCGCCAAGAATTGAACGAGATTTTAATCTGAATAACTACGACTTGTAGAATTAAACTGTGTAAGATTTTTCTATGCTAATTTATGTAGTTTCAAAGTATTTAGATTTATAACATAAACCACAGAGGACAATTTTCTATCGTTTTCTGTTCTTTTTTTCTGTCTTTTTAATTAAAGGCAAAAATGTATGTTGATTTACAGATTATACGAAGGGCAAACTGACCAAAGTAGAGTATGTTTTATTTTCAGCATAACGATTCTGATATACAAAGGAATGTACGAATGAAAAAAACTTTACAAATGAGCTTTGAAAAATACAGTTCAGAAAAATCTGAAACTAAATTCAGTTAATGATTAATATTTTTTTTAAGCTTTTTAACAAAAATAAATTAAAATTTATTTAAATCAATGAAAGGCAAACATTTGAAGCATTTAACACAGATCATAATTAGAAATATATCAAACAAGAATTTTAATTTATTTGAAGTAAATCTTATCATTTCGTGTTAGTCGCCCGTACGAGAGACGTGATCATAGACGTATTAGGATCGCAATTAGACAAGTTACAAATTAAGGACATAGTTTACACGACTGCTATCTTGTAATATAATTGGTGGCACTCTCGTGGTAGTGAGCATGGAATCAGGTACAATGTACCACGACAAATTAAGTTGAAATAAGGGCAGCGACTCAATTGTCTAAGCAATCAGAAGCGTAATTGGGCTTTCCATGCCTTAGGCTCATTTATTATTTTTTTAATTTTTAGGAGGGGGGTTTGGGGCTTGACAAATGGATATAAAAAAAACCCAAAAATTATTAAATTTGAAGGATTAGTCCTCGGTGCCCTTCCAACTGCACTTTTGCCAAGTCGCTGTTAAGCCTTTGTATGTACTTTATAAAATGAAGGTTTATTTTTTGTGGAATTTTCATCAAGCTTGTACTTTTTTCTATTTTCAGTTTCATGGAATCAATATTATAAGTAACTCAGTGATATGATAGTCAGAGCATCCACGTATTACAAGAAATACTAAGCAATATCAGATTTTTCCCGTAATAAAATTGGACCTGTTTGTGAATACATGAATTAAATTATTGCCTTAAAAAATATTTCAAATCTATGACCTTTATAATTTAATCTTATTAAAAACAAATAATGGGAAGAACAAAAATTAAGTCACCCTTAGGTATTGATTATATAAATAATACCTCATAGATTTTTAGTCCTTATTAATCTATAAAGTTAATAGCGTTTTTTAAAGGGGAAAAATTACGGGGAAGGGGTATTTTTTTAAACGAAAAAGACAAGATCACCATGTAGTTAAAATGTTTGCTTAAACCAAATACTCTTCTTCAAACGGCATGGCAATAAAGTTTAACTGTTCCTAATGGGACACATGTAATTAGATAGTCAATGCGTGCTGCTTTACTAATAAGATTTTTTAAGTTAGAGAGGAACCTCAGAAACTACCATAAGCTATAAAATAACTTCACTACCATAAAGTGATAGATACATGTCATTTCATTTTCTCTAGGACAGTGATGTTGAGCCGTTGGCATGCGTGCCCCAGTTGGCACGCAGAGCCTCATCATATAGGTTATATTAGGGACAATATATATATATAT
>MUZC01002164.1:20775-39094 GCA_002072015.1 Radix auricularia
CCCCCCCCCCCCCCCGGAAACACACACAACAACAAAATTCACAATTCTACCGATCCCAACAAAAAAATAATAATTTAAAATTTTCTCCATTCTCAACTGTCATCCTTCTTTCCTTTCCATAATGCCACATTTCTCGTCATTGTTGAACATGCCTTGTGTCATTACTAAGATAACATTAACAATGATTAACACTTACTTAATATTGACCACAACTTTTACGCCTAAAACTTCTTCTCGCGCTGTATGATGCGATGTATAACACAAAACTAATTTGATAAAGTAGAACCAAAAAATATCCATTGAATAATGAATAGACATGGTGCTACTAATAATGAAATGGACGATCGATATTATACGCATGCATTGGCCCGCATGCTAAGTGTTATAAAACAACACCCCCCCCCCACTGTCCCCATACAGACACAAAAAGACAAGATAAAAACAACAAAAACACGCCAGGACACATGATCACAATTGTGATGAGTCCTAGCTGCGCCCACTGCACCCTAGGCCTAGCTGTGCCCACTGCACCCACCCTAGGCCTAGCTGTGCCCACTGCACCCACCCTAGGCCTAGCTGTGCCCACTGCAGGCCTAGCTGTGCCCACTGCACCCACCCTAGGCCTAGCTGTGCCCACTGCACCTTCAATGCCAGAATCATGTATGCGTCAGTCATCTCATTATAACAGACACCTCAATAGTAATTGCGTGCATAAAACATTATCGAAGTTTTACGATACTGAATGACAGTCTACGAGTGACAGCCTAACGAGTGACAGCCTACCGAGTGACAGCCTATCGAGTGAATCTTTATATATATATATGTATCGAAGGGAGTCAATAGTGCGCTCGCCTCACAAGCTGAGGGGCGTGAGATCGAGCCCACGTTGAAGCCACTATAAAAATTCCGAGAAATGCCTGATGCTAAGAAAGTCCTCCGCTGACCTGGAGAGGGATGTTCGCTGCCAGGGTCTACCAAGCCCGAGAATTTTCTATTGAAAACATTAGAAGCTCGTACGACTTCGAAACAAAAAGAGGTTGTGGGACTAAAAAAAAATATTACCAATAAAACATTGTGTATTTTTTCGCGTACGAAGCCTGCATATAGTTACTACAGACCCAAAGAGGGAATGATGAGTCACACGAATTTTTAAGTTTGTTCGGTATCTCGCTAATTGACGTGTATGTATGTGTGTGTATTTTTCCCTGTACGGGCCATGGGGTACTGTTAATGGTTTTTTTATATATCTTTCGCCGATGCTAGAAAATACAGCTGAACATTCTTAATGCTCAGTTTAAATTGAGGTGGAAAAAATATACCATAAGATTGACATATATTTTTTCCTCGGAATGGCGCGAAGATTTTAGATGTTTCAAAAACAATTCCCCCACTTAGGGGCCGTCCACAAAGAACGTCACTCTATTTTGACAACTTTACCCCCCCTCCCCCGTGACACAAACTGTCACAAATTTCTGACACAAACTTTCGAACAAAAATATTTTTTATTATAAAACACCGTGACGTCACACATGCCTGGACTACCCTCCCCCTGTCACAAATTGTCACACTTTCTTACACCCCCTTCCCCCTGACACAAACTGTCACACTTTCTTACACCCCCTTCCCCCTGACACAAACTGTCACACTTTCTTACACCCACTTCTCCCTGACACAAACTGCCAGACGGACCCTTACCGCAACACAAGTAGCTGCGATGAACATCACTGTCAAATGAAATGTTATTTTTTACTTCAATTCTACTACAATGTTTTCAACCTTTGAGATTAACTGGTTTATTTTATTTTTCTATTTATTTTATTTATTTATTTTCTTTTGTTTTTCTATTTATTTATTTATTTTCTCTTGTTGTTGTTAAAAAATAAGAAGATTTACGAACCACGGGATTTAATAAAATGTATTCTTTATTGGCGAGAGAAGGTGCAGCTCAGCCCACACCCTATCGCCCGATGACCCAGCGATGACCCAGCTGGTCGTCAGGTAGAGGCTAAATGACCGCTTCCGATAGAAGGGCTCCACGGCTGGAAATTTGGAGTCAGGGCCAGAAATGTTCAATAGTCCATGCCGAGTTTGAGTTAAAAGAAATTCCTTATGAAAACTCCATCGTAGCGATCCGACACTCATTACCTTCATGAGAACTGACTACCGTCCCACACGGAGCTACGAGCATAGGTTTTATACGAGAAATGATAGCGGCTGACGAAAATATAGCAAAGCCGAGAAGACTGTTGAGCACCTGATGACCGCATGCCCGTCGCCTGTCGGGGATTTGGACGGGTCAATTTCAACTGTTGAGAGATATTTCAAAGGCCCGCTTGATAAAGCTTGCCACTAAAACAATGAGCCGTTTCCTAAAAGCGCGAGCTAGTCACCAAAAGAAATTGTCACTTTAAAATGTATCCACGCAGTTGATACAATGTTTAAAAAGTACTAAGTCACATTTTTGTCTTATTGAATCTAAACATTAAACATTGAACATATCATTCAGATCAATCTACTTTATAAATTCAAAAGCACCGCAACGTAAGTAAATAGATTTTAAATCTTTTTAACAGCCTAAAACATCGAAATACTATCATCAAATATATACAAAATTAATTATAACTTGATTATCTCAAAATTGTATTTTTCGTGACTTAAGTACTTTCAGCACTAAGCTCTTATTTACAATAATCACATCAGTAAAAGTAAAAACCAAATATTTTTAACTGCCCCTAAATACTAGTTTGGTGGACCCGCGGTCTCATTTCCTATTCACGATCTACCGACTACAGTATGTTTCAATTTTCCGACGGTATCAATGATGGTAGTTGTCGCTATATTAATGATTTTGAAATTACCCATAATTCACCTGATCGATCAAATGAGTTCTGAATAATAAGCCCGTTGATGCAATTACTTTTATAATTACCTAATAGCGCCTGCCTAACAGCTGTTAAAATTATTGTCTGAAATTAAAATGGACAAGAGCAATAACGGATATGTATTTTTTAATATTTTTTTAAAATGTGTATTTTATATTTTTTAACTATGCAACATAACATAATTTTAAGAACATTTTATTCGAAATTATTTTTTGTTCTAAATATTTGTTTTTTTGTTTTTTTTTAATAAATTTAACAGTTTATGGAAATATATCGATTTACTATTTTGTCCAATTTACTGCCAAGATATGAAAGAAAGGTTACTAAGAGATTTATAAATCTGGTATAATTTCATCAGCATAAAATTATAGTCACACTTATTGACATTGCCTTTCTTCAAACTTTATTTAACATTTGGCAGTCATTACTCAAAATCTAAATTTAAACACAAATAGCATGTCTTTCAATGGAAAACTAACTTTGAACTCTATTTGAAATTTTCCTGATTCGCGTATTTAATTAAACAAACAAAAATAACTTTCACATTTACATGCATAGCTATCAAAAGTACTCTTTAATACTTTAATACAATAGAGACTTTATCACCGAGGCAATTTTGGGGGGACTGGGCTCACCGCACACATCCCGTCTTCTCCATTGCCCCGACCGCTTCGCAACCAAACGTGACACAAACAATGTAAATGTGTTGTCTAATAGAAAAGAAAAGAAAGGTTAGAGCCAATGTGTAAATAAGTCTGCACAGCAAGATGCGGTGAAGTCAGGCTAACGTCAAACAGGACGCGTGGGATCATGGGGGCCACAGACAGTAGGACGTTAACCATAATTCGGTCTTGACCACCCCTTCCCACTTAAGAAGGGGAATGGTTTCAGATTCTTGTCGGGGGGGCTGGGGGTATGGGTGGGGGTTTATGCAATTAAATGAAGAACTTCAAGGCCGCGGTTAATAATTATCAGTTTCCTCCCGCCCCAACCACGTATTTTTACATTATTTATCAAAGTGTCTTATACAATACTACTCCTCAGGGTCAGTGGTTGGTTTTTATTATTTTAGGGCTGTCCTTGACCGTGGCCCTTACCCCTTTTTCTTAACATTCACCAACCTTGCTGACCGCTCATGAAACGCGTTGATTCGTTGTTTTTTTTTTACAAAATGTAATGTGTTGATTTGAACCACTAGCACTAATTTTCAAGAATGGACTTCCCTGTTCATTCACTAAATGTTCTGAACAAAGGGAACATGTTAACACTAGACGTCAACACATTTTAAAACAACTAAGCGTGTTATAGTGCATGGGAAAGCAGTGAAGCCTGTCTTGCTATATGAAGCAGAAACATTGCAAATAACTGGAGCTGGTTCACAAAAGATACAGACGATTATCAACTGATGTCCCCGAAAAAATTCTCCGAATCCTCTGGCGAAACGTCATCACCAACGAGGTCCTCTGTTGGCGCATAAAAGAACCAGCCGAAGAAATCGTCTGGTATTCCAGATGTGGTTATGTCTACAGTCTAGACCATCAGAAATCCTACATCCAGCATCGTGAGAAAAGATATCACTTTGGAACCCCGAGGACAAGAAAAAAAGAGTTCGGCCCAAAATGACTTATCGAAGGGAGCTGGTTGTAGATAATAACGCAACTACACGCAGCGCAAATCAAAAGTGTAATTTACGAAGTGAAATGGAAAAATACACATAACTGTTTCCAGATTCAAGACTACAAGGGAAGTAAAAGAGCTGACAGTAAGTAGTAAATTATGATAATGATGTTTTTAATCTCGTTTTCGTCCACTTTAGTGTGGCGTTGCTCAAAGCGCTAATGAAATTTATTAATCGGTTTAATTAAATAAAGAAATCTGTACATCTTTCTGAAATTCTTCCTTGTAAGCGTTACATTCTTTCAAGGGCTTTGCCGGACTTTTCTATACCCCAGTACCAATGTGTGTCAAATCAGCTTATAATGAGGGTCTGTGCGGTATGCATCCCCGCTGGAAACTTTCAGACCAGACACAGACAAGGAGCTCAGCTACTTTAGAGTTTAAAGCACAGTTACATGTTCTGAAAACAAGTCTTTTAACTAATTTGGTGTTGACAGAGACGTCCTTCAACAATTTTGGGCCCCTGGGCAAAGAAAGAGTGCGCACACTGCCGCAGGAATAAAAATATATATATATACATAATATATATAAATAAACATATTCCCATGGGGCCCCTATGCTCGTGGGCCCCCGGGCAAATATCCAACGGACTTATGCATTAAGACGGCCCTGGATGTGGATGCTTTCTTACGGATGTATTTCAGTGACAGGATTTTGTATTTTATTCGTCTTAATGTCGAGAATTTGACATAACGTGCCTAAAAAAAATAATGGATTCAGAGCTTGCTCGAAAATCGGAAATTTTTAAAGGAACTTTTAAAGGAGTAGTTGATCAATGACAGAGTGCTTTGTAGACATTGCCGAGACTCTCAGTCGATGGCATTGACTTGATGCCAATACTGATTTAGTATTACTAACAAATGTATGAAGCATACTGTGAATAGATTATGAATCATCATCTTGTATATTTACTTGATGTCGAAAAGAGGGAAACAAAGAGAGAGAGGGGGAGGGAGGGAGGGAGGGAGGGAGGGATAGAGAGAGAGAGAGAAAGGAGAAACTACTTGTACGCCTGAAGTGTCAACGTTGCTCTTAGCTTTTGTGTTTCTTGATTCTGTCTACCAGCTGTAGCATTACTCGCCACAAGCTGTTTGACAAGCTTACCTCCAAGTAATTACATTTACAACGTGTCGGCTGATGAAAGTGTGTGGGGGCTTTTTTTCAAACTTGTTAAATAATGTGGTGTATCGATCATCGTGATCGATCAATTTTTATTTTCGTTCTCTCTCTCTCTCTCTCTCTCTCCCTCCCTCTCTCTCTCTCTCTCTCTCTCTCTCTCAGACTATTTATCTTTTCTCTCTTCCATCCTAGCCCTTTGCAACCTAAAGGAGTCTTAAATGTGTACAATTTTATAATAGTTGATTGNTTCTCTCTCTCTCTCTCTCTCTCTCTCTCTCTCAGACTATTTATCTTTTCTCTCTTCCATCCTAGCCCTTTGCAACCTAAAGGAGTCTTAAATGTGTACAATTTTATAATAGTTGATTGTTTATATTAAGTGTGAATCTGTAATTCTCTACCAGAACACATTCATAGTATTCCTACTACAAAGGCCATCTCGAAATCACTATAAAATATAATTTACTTTCAAAATTAACCATCTAATCATTTCTCTGACTAATAAATGTAGCTCATGTTATTTTAGCTTTTTTTTTCAACTAGGACATGAATGTTTTAAATTGAGTGCATTTATAGATAACTAGCTAATTACCCGCGCTATGCACCGGTAAATTAGGATTTCAGTTACCATTGAGAACCCGTAAACAATTATTCAAAACCCCTTTGGTTTCAGTCTGGATCATGATGGATATAGTAAATATATTACCTTGGATATAGTAAATATATTACCTTAAACCGTCTTGTCTTTATTTCTCTTTATTTTTCTTTATAAGGAAAAGGGAAAAATAATGGGCCCCCTTACCCTAGGGGTGGTCACCTGGGGATGAAACATAGCATATGACCTTTCCCGGGTCAAATTGGGGTCCCATGAAAAATTTCAGAACCCTGAGTCCAACGGTGTGGAATTGTATTGGTAGCAAACAAACAAATAAACGTTCATCTTTATATATTAAAGTAGTTGTTGGATCGATGGCGAAAGTGAAGAGATGTGGATTTACCTATAAATATAAAATAGCGCATGACAACTTTAGACAGATAATGGAACTATTAGAAAATAAAACTTTTATAAAAGGTAATTGTTACTAGCGGCGTAGCGGGGGTATGTGTCACCCGGGGCAAAACTCAGGATTGCCATCCCTCCACCCTGGGATAATTATGTTTATTATGGTTGCGCTATAAAAAGAAATATAATTGTTGTTAGAAAGGAAGACAAAATAAGGGACTTTAATAAATCAAGTGTTCTTAAATTCATAATTCATTTATTTACTACTAAGGTAAAATAGTTTTTCATTGACAATGTCAAGTTAGATACTTTGTATTTAAATGCTCTAAACCAACGATTTACAAACTTTTTCTACCGGGGGGGGGGGGGGGGGCATTATTGCTAACCCCAACTTTTAACTTTTGTGATAAACTACAGATAAAATATAGTATCTTTTTTAAAATATTAAAATGTCTCCAGGAGCCGGATGAGAGCGGCTCGCGGGTCGCATCTGGCCCGCAGGCCATAGATTTGAAGACCCTTGCTGTAACTTGAGGCGAAATTTTTAAGACCTGTAGATTTGGTGATGTACAAAAATCCTATCTGTTTTCCGAATTCTGTAAATTGCCGAGAATCTCACTCGAATTTTTGAAGTCCCCTCACTCACAAATTTATTCTCTCTCTTTTTTTCTACATAACGAGGCTAAACATCTTTTTCTATCGCCAAAGATTTGCTCTCTTGTTCTTTGGCTGGTAGGTTCCATTAAAATATTATTTTCTTCACATTAAATTTATGCAAATGCTAAAGCATCGTTTAAGTATTCAATTACATTCTCTGTGGGTAGCATCTGAGAGGCATTCTTAGCATTATAATTATAATTTGTAAATAATTTATGGCATCTTTGACTTTATACCGAACATGTTTCCAGATAGTAAATGTTTCCGAATGTCATTTTTTTAAGCAAAGAAAAGACAAAGATTTCTCTGTGGCTAGTCAAGGTTTCTACGTTTGTTCATACGTTTAATTTTTTTAAGTCTGCCTCATTAAACGGGAGAGCAAATTATTGGCAACAATAATGTTCAACATTCAAAAAAGAACTTTTTGCCACTTTGTTTTGTTTTCTTTTACATCCACTTTTTGTTGTTCTTTTTAAAGGTCTATTCTTTTGTATTCGATTTCTCATTCCTTCTATTCTTATACTCGGAAAAACTTGAGTAATGTTGAGCACTTGTTCATTAGCACGTATTATTTTATGGATCTAGTTTATGACAGTTGTAAATTCTTTTACATAATAATTTTTTTTTTAATGATTAAGGAAAATTACCCATTTAATTATGCAACATTTCTTTCACACAATAGGCACAATAGCTTGAAGTTAAAGTCATTCTCATGATACCCGTCTTATCTCTGTGTGATTTCCGTGTCTGATTTGGATAAGGTGATGTCAATATGTTGGACACTCTCAATGTCACAAATCTGTATGTAAGGTCAATTTATTCTTATCAATTACGTTCATGAATGTTATTAAAAAATTATTTTGGTTGTTTTTGGAATTTTACGTATACAGCAATTTTCATTTCTACAAGATGAGCGGCTGAAAAACTTAAATCAATTCTAATAACCAGCACATCAGTGCCGTGTTATTAACCTACTCCAGCTTTTCGAGGTTTTTTCAGCTCATTATCATTGGCATCAGAAGACTTAAGGAGTTTGAAGTTTGGGTATTTCACGTATTTTAATATGGTTTCTTCATTTTTAAAATTATTTTTTATCTTGAATATTCTTTTATTCCATCTAAATTTATTTTAACGTTTTCCACTTCCATAAGCTAATTAACGACCAGGAATTTGCCTCCCCTAACAAAGTGCCACCCGGGGCATATGCCCCCCTTTCCCCTCTCCAGCTACTCCAATAACTGTTACAAAATGTAAGTCTTTAAAAATGTAATTATTAGAAAAGATAACTCTTTGAAAATGTAACTATCAGAAAATGTTTTTTTAAAAATAAAAATTTTAAGTTTTAAAATTTGAAAACAGACAACACATGTCTAATTTAAACCCCAAAAAATGTACTCAATGTGACACAAAATTAACACTTTAGTAAGATTACGTCCCGATATAGACAGAGAATGTAAAAATCACATCGATAGACTTTGATCCTGTGTTCTGTAAACACAGTGGACTGACTAACGCTCCTCCCAGTTCTTCTTAATCTGTTTACACTAAACTATATTATAATGGCTGGACACACCGTCTGAACTACTACTACTACTTGGATATTTATACTAGAGCTGAAAAGGGTGCTCTTGTGTAAGAGGGGAGGTAATGTGGACGCAAAGAATCGCCACTCAAAGACTCCAACATTTCAAGACTGGTAATCAGTGGGGAAAAAAACATTATTATCAAGTTATGTATTATAATTGCTGTCTGGGGCACAGTGATTTAGGCTACCGGAAGTTTTCTTCGCTGTGTAAAATTATTTGAATATCGAATATTTTCCCGTGTAGTGGATGGTGTCTTCAATAAAATAACTGAACCGTTGCTTTAAGTTTGGACGTTTCAATAGGAATCTATATATTTAAAATGTTGAAATTGTGTCCTTTCAGCTTTAACCTGACGAGCGTGAGTGGTATGGTTTGAGCTATGCAAAAATTTTAAAAATCATCAAAAATGTTCACACCCAGTGGACGTTGGGGGAAAAAAATCAGTTTACGCCCGGGGGTGTTTATAAGGAGTTGGGGAAGTTTCGGAACTAAACAGGAAAAAAACTGAAATCTTGATTATCCGCGCTATAGGGTTCTTCATTTCTAAAACCGGAAAAACGTCATAGCTCATTTCGTAATGTTCTTTTTTTTTAGATTACATTTTAGCGAAACAAAGTTTTGAGGCATAAATACAGTCAAATCACTATGTTCTCAAAATTGTTAGCCTTAGTAAAATTACGAAATTGTTTTTTATTTTGCAAGTCCAATAAGCTGTCTTAAATATAACGAAGAATTAAAAATTAGCTGATATGATCAAGCATTCTCAATATACCTACATTCACGTATTGACTCGTATCTTTTATTAATTATTTTTTTAAAGAATTTGTCCTTACAAAAGATAAATTTAGATATAATATTTCTATTAATAGATTTCCACCATATTATGAACATCCCTATAGCCTTAACAACAGCCACGTCACTGAAGACATCTTCGACGGGAAATATCACACGCCCCCCCCCCCACACACACACACACACAGGTTGCTGGGACAGCAGACACATTAACGTATTGACGGCCAGCTGTTGTTGAGGGTTTATTTCAGCCCGTGTTTCACAGTTTGGCCTTGCACATTAGAAAGACCAGAAAGGTGTAATCACAGCAACATTGATCCAGTATGCGTTGCCCACATCCCATTGAAAACACCTCTTGTCCCACCGACCACGCTTCTTGTCCCACCGACCACACCTCTTGTCCCACCGACCACACATCTTGTCGCACCGACCACACTTCTTGTCCCACCGACCACACATCTTGTCCCACCGACCACACATCTTGTCCCACTGACCACACATCTTGTCCCACCGACCACACATCTTGTCCCACCGACCACACATCTTGTCCCACCGACCACACATCTTGTCCCACAGACCACACATCTTGTCCCACCGACCACACATCTTGTCCCACCGACCACACATCTTGTCCCACCGACCACACATCTTGTCCCACCGACCACATATCTTGTCATTACGACATCAAGCCTTGATTCTACTTTCAAGCATCCATGGCCCGACTAACACAACTCTTGTCCCATCCATCACACCCATTGTCCCACCTAGCACACATCTTGTCCCACCTAACACAACTCTTGTCCCATCCATCACACCCATTGTCCCACCTAGCACACATCTTGGACTAGCTCTTGACTCACAAACACAACCATCCCCAAAATTATTGCAAATGCCCCCCCGGGGCCGTGTTATCTCCCCATCTATATACATTTCTACTGCGCCATTAAGAGACGCTTGTATCCCGTCCCTTTTGTTCTTGTAAACCCATTTAATCTTTACCACCAACCATCTATCAGTGCCTTATTTCCCGCGGTGTTAAATTTGTATTTTTAACCAAATCACCACCCACTTATATCCCCTGCACAATGCGACCTTGTCAAATGTTGTATTTACTCCCCACCCACCCCCGTCAAAACGCGTTTTCTTGTTGGAATATTCTAGTCCAGTGGTCCCCAACCTTTTTAACGCCGCGGACCAGAAAAAGTTTGATAATTTTACCGCGGCCCATAACCTGGTGGTGGGGGGTTGTGGTGGTTGTGGAGTGTTGCGGCTGCGTTGATTGTTTATATAAGTATTTTAGATTGTTTTAATTTTATAGTTTTAATTTCATTGTTCTTAATCATGCCTTCAAACTAAAAAAGTGTTACACAAAAAAATGAAATAAACATTATTTAATATTTTAATTCAGAGGTCCCCAACCTATGGACCGCGGACCACCAGCGGGGGAAAAAACGGAAATAGAAGTAGATCAGCTTGCCAACGTGGGCGAACCATCAAAATTGCGCACGACAAAAGAGCGCCGACAATAAAGCGGCGTGATAAGAGCGCCGACACAGAGCTCAAAGATTGATTGTGGGCTGTTGCCCGATCCGCCCTAATGTGTCATTGATGTACTTTGGACGTGGTGCCGCCAAAACGGTAAGAACCGTGACCATGTATGGAAAGATGCACAATCCCTGAAGAAATATACTACAGTATCAGTAGCGTCAAAGGGGGATGCGGTGGGGGTGGGCCGCCCCGGGTGACACCATCAGAGGGGTGACACCAGACTGTAAAATTTTACATGTTCCCGTTATTTGGCACTGGAAAACTCGGAGGAGTTCTATGGGTTAAATCGGGAGGGGGTGACGCCATGAGCTACCGCCCCGGGTCACACCAACCATAGTGACGCCTCTGCACAGTATGTATTTAATTGAATGTTCCTTTGTTCGTGGACCACCAGGTACATCTCCGCGGACCACATGTTGGGGACCACTGATTTTGACTCTCCCCCTTACTTTAATCATCCTTGATAATCATGTATAAATTGTATAGCTTTTTATTTCATTCCTGTCTATGCTCAAGAGAAATCCTTTCTCACACCCAAAAACCTTATTCTAATCAGTCTGAGTAATTAATGTCTGTCTTTAAAACACACACAAACATTATATTGTGATAATCCACATAGTACATTGTTATTATTTAAAAGACATTAATTTTCCATCAGTCCCCCTACCCAAGCACAGGGAACGAATGCAACTGGTTCGAGGACCACATGAAAGCCTTGACCCGCCTGAAATACGTTTGACACTGGCAAATGCCGCGATGACACGGGCCAGTCCCGTCGAGCTCTTGCGAGACGAGACTCTGCGCACAATCGAGGCCTATGGAGACAGCGTGGTAAAAGTCTTCACTGACGGCTCACGTTTTAGAGACGGCAAAAGTGGATATGGTGTGCTAATTCAATACCCCCAACCAGGACCCGACAGTGCCGAACTATCGGGACCGTGTGGATCTACTAACAGTAGTCATGAAGCCCAACTGGAAGCGATTCACAGGGGTTTGAAGGAAGTACGCCGACGTCTAGCGAAGAGAAAGAGTTTCCCGACCGTCGTGGTCTTCACCGATTCTCGGTTTTCGCTCGAAACCTTGAGTCGAAGTTCTCTGGAGGCCAAGATAGTAAGTGCCATTCTGGATACAGTAGGTGACATCCTGGCAAGTGGCGGCAACGTAGTCCTACAGTACATGGCCGGACACTGTGGAACGGCCCAATCAGACAGGGTCGACGCACTGGCCAGGGCAGGCGCAGCTCAGCCCCAACCCGATAAGCCCTTGACCCAACTGGGGGCCAAGTCGTGGCTAAAAGACCATTTCCGTGAGAAATGGCTTGAGGGCTGGGCAAATGGGAATACGGCCAGAAAGGTATACCAGAAAATGCCGCGACCGGACAAAAGCGATGCCTGGTGGAAACTTGACCGTAGTAGTCAGACGCTCATAACACGCATGAGAACTGACCATTGTCCAATACGAAGCTACCTTTACAAGTTTGACAACAGAAGGGAACTGGCCTGTCGGCTGTGTGGCTGCCCCAAGGGGACGGTGGCCCACGTACTAGAATGTTGCCCCGAGTTGGACGTAGTTTTGGGTGGTGAAGTTGCGGTACCTGCTGAGGATTACCTCTATGGCGATGCCCGAATGATGAGGCTCGCCTGCGAAAAATTGAACCGGGTTTTAAGAGCCTGACGGCTCAACCCAAAAGAAAATGTACATTCCATGGGCTCTTTAACTTTTCCCATGGTCAAACACGTGCCTCTGTATGTGTCCACGTAAAACGTAAAGTTGAGATACCAACACCGGGCGTACAAAGTTTTAGAATAGAGGCATAAAGTAAATATATTTGTTTGCAGGATTAAGCTCATTTTTAAGATAACATACTTAGACTTAGAGCTTTTTCAAATCATATTCAGTGTTGCCTTGAGATGCGAATGCTTCAAGATACGAAACCTTCAAGATACGAAAGGCCAGTCATAAAAATTTTTTCCAAGGTACGAAAGAAATCCAAGATAAGAAAACACGCGCAGCTGACAACGCTGGAAACTATGTGACGTCATCCAATGCGTAACCACCAGTTCTGCTCTCCTGTTGTGTAGTTGGTTGGGTGTTGGTGTCCTACATTCATGAATATTATCGTGAAAATGAAAGGTTCACATTTGTATGCGTATTATTTTTTTTTTATTCTGTATACTTTTGTTTTATTATTATTCTTTTGATTTACAATGTGTAATTTTAAGGATTGTTTTTCTATAGTTTCCATCCTTTCAATTTTTAGTGTTATTTCTGTGTGGTTTAGAACGGATTAGCCAATTTACATGTAAAACTTGGTTAGAGATACGAAAAATCAAATATACGTAAGTCACCACAGAGCGGATTAATGTCGTAACTCGAGGTACCACTGTATGTATGTATATTCTTTTGTAAGAGTGAAATATGGGGCTATAAATTGTTTTTAAAAATTATCGTGATTTTCGAAACTTCAGAAATATCTTATTCCTTCATTAGAGTATACTAATATCCGCCCAAGTTACCAGAAATAAAATGCGCTGAAATAAAACAGGTATAGAAAATTATGTGATGATATTGTGATGTAAAAAAAACTGTCTTACAATTATTGTAAGGATACACCGATGACCCATTAATTTTCTTTTCGAGTTGGCAGAAATAAACAAAATAGGTGTGCCATCGTACGTTACTGAAATTCATAAACAAAGCAGCACATTAAGTCGTCAGCATTTTACACCAACATCCACTTTAATCAAACGTCGTTTTAAGCAGTCAAACGTCAGATTATTTTTGCTATCATTTGACTTCATCGTGTTTGGTATTCAAAACAGCACATAATTCCGTCTCTCTTATAAGTATACAGCAATTTTTACAGAAATAAAATCCACCAGTGAATTATATTTAATATAAGGCCGAGTGCCCGTTAAAATTTTAACGAAGGCCGCATTAGCCCGCGGGCCGGACTTTGGACACATGGGCTTTAACATCATAACTGCTCTGTTGAGATTAATCTTTGTCAAGGCTATTCGTGCGTCGATAATTAAAAGATTTAATATATTTCATATCTAATAAGCAGAACAGCACAATTCATTAAACGTCTTTAAAAGAAGAAAATATGCCGTTAATTGAAGTAAGGGATGAAATTAAATGAAAATAGATTATCAGAAAATGTATTGAAATTTTATTTTTAATAAATCACGCAAAGAAGGCTGAGCCGTATGGGATAAAAGCGGTATGCATGCCAAGAGGCGTCACTAAGGTTGGTCTTAGCTGGAAGGCCCCCCCCCCCAATAACGCCAGTGTGCGCGCCGGATTTGGACCCGTTGTTCCAGGACGCATATTTACAGCAACGCCATCAAAATTAGTAAATAAAATCAGTTACTCTCATCGATTTCTTAACAAAAAGTTACTATTTTACAAAATTCCTCAAAATTATGGTTGCTAAATCTAACATGGTAGACTACATCTCAAATGTTTATATTTGTTTGCTTGTTTGCTTTTGTTTGTTTTTTTTAAAATAATTATAACGTTATCTTTTTGTGTTAAGACAGTTTATTTGTCTTTATATTTAAACTTTAAACTTAACCGGGAGAAAACCTTGTACCACATTTCATCACCCACCCCACACCCCATAAAGCATAACGTAAATATATCATCAATAATAGCATGTGTATTTTAAAATATATAAAAGCAGCAGCAAATGAAAAGTTTCAATGCTAAGTACTAAAAAAAAAACTACTTCAACAAAAATAATGAGTAATGTCTTGTTCACCTACTTTGATTTTTGTCTTGCTTCAGCGTTAAATGTTTCAGATGGCAATATCCGTAACCATAAACCGAACAAATGCGCCATTAAATTACACGGATCAATAACTACATACAGTATTCAGTACAGCTGGGTATATGGTCGCCTTTAGTTCAATTAAATCTTAATGGGTACAGGGCTGTCTTTAGTCCTACTGAATCCTATTGGGTATAGCGCTGTCTTCAGTCCTACAGAATCCTATAGTACTGTCTTCAGTCCTACTGAATCCTATTGGTTATTGTTCTGTCTTCAGTCCTACTTAATCCTATTGGGTATAAGGCTGTCTTCAGTCCTACTCAATTCTATTGGGTATAGTACTGTCTTCCTACTGAATCATGCTGGGTATAGTGCTGTCTTCAGTCCTACTGAATCCTATTGGGTATAAGGCTGTCTTCAGTCCTACTGAATCCTATTGGGTATATGGCTGTCTTCAGTCCTACAAAATCCTATTGGATACACGGCTGTATTCAGTCCTACTGAATCATATTGGGTATAGGGCGGCTCTCAGGATTTATATTAAAAATGGCATTGACTACATTGACATCAATAATCTTCACATAATTTTAAGAAATAGCATTGGATTTTATAACTCACATCAGCCCATTATCTGTTAGTTCTGTAATCAAGACATGTCTCTAGCCACTCGGTGGTCTGTAATCAAGACATGTCCCTAGCAATCGGTGGTCTGTAATCAAGACATGTCTCTAGCCACTCGGTGGTCTGTAATCAAGACATGTCCCTAGCCACTCGGTGGTCTGTAATCATGACATGTCCCTAGCCACTCGGTGGTCTGTAATCTAGACATGTCCCTAGCCACTCGGTGGTCTGTAATCAAGACATGTCCCTAGCCACTCGGTGGTCTGTAATCAAGACATGTCCCTAGCCACGTGGTGGTCTGTAATCAAGACAGACATGTCCCTAGCCATGTGATGGTCTGTAATCAAGACATGTCCCTAGTTTCGTGACAAAGGAACTCTTCATTCAAAATGTCACAATTGTTTCACAATGTCATCATTAACGATTTCGCATGAAGGAATATTCAATCATTATGTCATTGTTTCTAGAATCATACTTCCTCTAATCAATTGTTGTCAGAACCAGGTGTTCTCGACATATTGTTAGAAAGGACAATTTTGGGGGTTTTGGAGAACGTCTCAAAGCTTCAGCTCCACTGTAAAAAAAATTTCCTTTAAATCTTGTTTTTTAAGATGAGGTCAATTTCTTACCACTGACTGGTTCAAAATGATGAGAACGCTTGTAGTCGAAAGCTTCAACGGGTGTCTGAAAACACATTCAACTGCACTAACTGAAGATCAGTTAAACTTTGTATCATGCGGCCTATTATTTCTTTTCATTATTATTATTTTCATGGAGGGAAAAAAAACATAAAACAATGCAAAGCTCACGTTTTCGTTCTGTTTTCGAGTGTACAGATCTATATTCGGCTAATACCCTCAGTAAAAACTTTTCCGGGGCATTCGCATTGAGTCAATGAGCCACTTAGTCCCACTACTTCCTCGTCAAAAAGTCGTGTGGCGCACAAAAGAGAGGACACCATAATAAAAAAGGAACAACCCCCTTCACAAATCTGACATTTTCCCCTGTCGGGCTCCCCCTGCTCTTCCTTTTTCCATGAAAACCTAACAGTGCGTAATAAAGGGTAAAATAAAAAAATCATTGAAGCCTCTGACTTTAAAAATTAACTTGACATTTTCAAACCCCCAAAATTATCCCCATTATAGATAGAAGACATGCCTTTATTTTTAATAACAATAATGTTGCAGGAGAAAGTGTGTCTATTTATTTTAAAAAAAAGGGGGGGGGGGCGCTTTTCCTTCCGAGCATTTAAATAAAGGATTCGAAGGCCTCTAGTGAATGTTTTACATTAACTTAAGGAAATGTTTCAACGTGACGTTTGCCAAAGGAAGGAAAATACGAATTTCATCTTAAAAATGTGAAGTCGACGTATTGTTATGATATCACTTTTGTTTCACTTTGCTCACAGTACTTATTAAAAGAATCAAAAGTACTTATCAGTACTTCAGTTCGAAAGGTTAGTTAATTTTCTTGACATTAATTCTATAGCGTTATACACGTATTGAGTTTATCCGTAGTTTATTAATGTGTTTAGGCACTGAGACTTTATTAGGCACTGAGACTTTATTAGGCACTGAGACTTTATTAGGCACTGAGACTTTATGAGACAAGGAACACTTAAGGGGTGTAAAGGATGTTTTACTGACCGCTTGTTTGAGTGACTAATAAAGTCTCAGTGCCTAATAAAGTCTCAGTGCCTAATAAAGCCTCAGTGCCTAATAGAGTCTCAGTGTCTAATAAAGTCTCAGTGCCTGATAAAGTCAAGGTGCTATATCTAAGAAATTTGGTTGCATCCAATGTCAAAAAAACAACAAGGTTTCCAGTAAGTGTTGTTACATTTCTGTGGCAACAGATAGTGTCTCACCCGTGCCGTTAAGGCTCTAAACTCTTTCCTGGCCAACTCTGGCATATCTGATTGAAATAACCTGTTTAAAAGATTTTGGGCTCTTTCACTTCTGGGCTTTTGCTTGGCTTCAACCCGATGCATAAGAGCTAAATAGTTTTTTGTGCTGGAAATGCATGTCATTAACTCTTAATGTGCCATAAGGTTTTAGGAAACTTCTGCCTCAGTCCCATAAGAATTTCTCAAATTACAATCAACTGGTTATGGAATTTTAAAATTTGCATAAAATCCATTTATATTATTGTTGTCATACTGACTTCAGCTTTTAGGGTAAGAATGGTTATTTTATGTATCCAAAAGACCGCATTGACTTTAAAATTATTTTCACCTGTATTTTAGTACTATTATTTTAGAAATAAAGTATATAAAAACGTAAAAACTACCAAAAAACTTCACGAATCAAGCGACATCACTATCAAGGAAAATGGCCGACATTGCCGGTAATCAAAAACATCTTCTTTCACGCACTAAAGAGTTTTTACTTTCTATAATTTCGTATCTAAAGAGAGTTCTATCGAGGCGTGATATACCAGTCTGTGGTAATACAGATGAGGAGCACATTATCACGTTTCAACACATTCAGAGTTAATGGAAAATCTTAATGTAATATTTTGATAAAACATTTATCTTTAATCTGTCTTAAAAGACCAATATGCTCTATGTCTACTCAGCACCAAGTATCTCTTCTATGGACCAATAATTCAGTCATCTGTTGGGGGAAGTAATCTGTGGGTGAGATAGAATGATTCACTTTGGAAAACT
>MUZC01002164.1:39553-51539 GCA_002072015.1 Radix auricularia
CGGTGGTCAAAGTGTTAGTGCGCTGCGGTACAAAAACAATTCTAAAATAAAAATAAAAATCGGTCACGGGTTCAAACCCCGGTTCTGGCACCCCTACGGGTAGATGATGCTCGTTAAAACCTTTGCTGGTAGTTCATCTAGGAGAAGGAAACTCCGAATACAAATCCTCCGCTGCCTTGCGGCTATACCTGCCTTGCGGGAAAGGCTAAGGGAGTAAACCCTGAAAGAAAATCAGGAATTGGAGCACCTACAGGCGGTCTATACATAAGACTTATGTACATACCGGCAGCTCCTGCGACGCCAATGGCAGCCAAGCTGCATCGACGCAAGTCGTTCCCTTGGTTACACCATTGACGTGGAGAGGGGGGATATGCTGTATGGGCAGCAGCTAATTCTCCATAATACCCGCCCAGGCTTGCATCACCTCTGGAGAGGACACTCCAGCGTCGCCGCAAGGTGTCGACAAAACACGGGAAGCAGCAGTTACCGGTTATAAGCCAAAGCTCAATTGACGTAGAGCTAGGCGCCAGGGGCTGCTTCCGACGGTGGGAGAGACTACCAATGTCTCACTGGACAGCTACCGCCCGCCTCAAACTGGGCAGCCCCCAGTCAAATAGGTGCTATCCCGTCATGGCCTGCCTTCTCCACTGGGTGCGTGGAGATTAGAGTACCACTCAACAAGTGGGCCACTAAGCCCTGCACCAAGAAATACAAAAAAGAAAAAGAAGACCCCAGCTCTTCGAATCGCTAGCTGGAACGTGAGGACTATGTGTCCCGGCATCACTGATGATCTGCAGTCCATAAACGACACACGGAAGACAGGAATAATCGATAGAGAACTTAAAAGGCTAAAGATTGACATAGCATGCCTTCAGGAGACCAGGCTCCCAGACAACGGTTCACTCAAAGAGGCCAATTACACCTTCTTCTGGCAAGGCAGACCGAAAGACGAACCTAGACAGCATGGTGTGGGTTTCGCTGTTAAAAACACTCTTCTACCATCCATTGAACCACCGTCATCAGGCACGGAGAGGATCCTCACTCTAAGACTCAGAACAACTGCGGGCCCAGCAAACATTCTTAGTGTGTATGCCCCAACACTCTATTCAACTCCGGAAGAGAAGGACCAGTTCTATGGAGCGTTAGACCAGGCAATAGCCGGCATCCACAAAGACGAGGCAATCTATCTCCTAGGAGATTTCAATGCTAGAGTGGGGAGCGACCACGAAGCCTGGCCCACCTGCCTTGGACTATTTGGAAGAGGAAAGTTAAATGAAAATGGACAAAGGCTTCTGGAATTGTGCTGCTCACGAGGCTTGTGTGTGACCAACACTTTCTTCAAGTGCAAGGATATACATCAAGTATCTTGGAGACACCCTCGATCCCACCAATGGCACCAGCTGGACCTCATTATCACCAGGCGTGCACAACTAGCTAGCGTCCTACTCACTCGCAGCTATCACAGTGCCGACTGTGACACGGATCATTCCCTTGTCGCCAGCAAAGTACGAATAATGAGGAAAAACTCGTACCACACAAAGAAAAAGGGAAGTCCACGCATCAATACCTCCTGCATGAAAGACCCTGCGATAGCGCAGCTGTTCAAAGACAAGGTGAAGGAAAGTCTCTCAAAGATGTCCCCATGCGTCACCATTGACTCCAAATGGACGCAACTGAGAGACACAATCTATACATCCGCAATACAAGCCTTTGGCAAAAAATCTCACAAAAACACGGACTGGTTTGATGAACATTGGGACGAGATGAAACCCGTCACTGAAGCAAAAAGGAAAGCTCTTATGGCTTACAAGGAAAAGCCTACACCTGACAATTTGCATGCTTTAAAAACAGCTAAGTCACTTGCCCAAAAGGTTGCACGTAAATGTGTCAATACCTACTGGCTTAAGCTCTGTTCCAGTATACAATCAGCTGCAGACATGGGCAATGCAAAAGTCATGTACGAAAACATCAAAAAGGCAACGGGCCCCTTGACGTCAAAAGCTGCTCCCCTAAAGTCCAAAAATGGAGAAATTATTCAAGACCAGGCAGCACAGCTAAAACGGTGGGTTGAGCATTATCTGGAATTGTATTCAACAGTTACCACAGTCTCCAGCACCGCTCTAGATGACATCCCAGATATGCCACTCATGGAAGAACTTGATGTCGTGCCCACACAGGAAGAGCTGAGCAAAGCAATTGACAGTCTAGCTTGTGGAAAAGCGCCTGGGAATGATGGAATACCACCAGAGGTTCTAAAGAGTGGCAAGACAGCTTTACTCCAACCATTGCACGAGATTCTGTCCCTCTGCTGGGAACAGGGCTACATCCCCCAAGACCTAAAGGATGCAAATATAGTGACACTATATAAAAACAAAGGTGATAGGAGTGATTGCAATAATTATCGCGGCATTTCACTCCTTAGTATTGTAGGAAAGACCTTTGCCCGCGTTATACTAAAACGTTTACAAAGCCTAGCATCCCGCGTCTATCCAGAATCTCAGTGTGGTTTCCGGTCCGGTCGGTCTACCATAGACATGGTGTTCTCCATACGACAGCTCCAGGAAAAATGCAGAGAGCAGCAGATGCCACTATACATTGCATTTGTGGACCTTACAAAAGCCTTCGACTTAGTCAGTCGCAACGGGCTATTCCAAATACTGGCAAAAATTGGATGCCCCCCTCACCTACTTGCCATCATCAGACAGTTCCATGAAAATATGCTTGGCACAGTACAGTTCGATGGAGCTAAGTCAGAGGCCTTCCCTGTCAGCAGCGGAGTTAAACAAGGTTGTGTACTCGCACCAACACTCTTCGCAATATTCTTCTCTGTACTTCTTCGATACGCATTCAAGGATAGCAGTGAGGGAATCTGGTTACATACCAGAGCTGATGGAGGACTTTTCAACACTGCCCGCCTCCGAGCCAAGACCAAAACGACGGATGTCCTAATTCGAGAGCTACTATTTGCGGATGATGCGGCACTAACAGCACATACAGAATCTGGTTTGCAACAACTCGTGTCAAGCTTCTCCAATGCCTGCAAAGAATTTGGTCTGCAAATCAGCTTGAAAAAGACAAACATCATGGCCCAAGACACTCGACCTCCTCCTACCATAAATATCGATAATGAAAACTTGGAGGTTGTGGACAGCTTCACCTACTTGGGATCCAAGGTCTCCAATACACTGTCCATTGAAGAAGAAATAAACAGCAGAATTGGCAAGGCAGCCGCAACAATGGCTAAACTAAATAAGCGGGTCTGGCAAAACACCAAGCTAACGGAGAAAACCAAACTGTGCGTCTATCGAGCCTGTGTCATCAGTACACTACTATATGGGAGCGAGACATGGACCACTTATACATCACAAGAGCGTAAGCTTAACAGCTTCCATTTGAGATGCTTGCGCCACATCCTTGGTATTAAATGGCAAGAAAAAGTGCCTAATAGTGAGGTACTAACGCGTGCCAATACCCAAAGCATGTTCTCAATTCTTAGTGAAAGACGCCTGAGGTGGCTAGGACATGTCAAAAGAATGAGCCCCGGCCGCATCCCGAAGGATCTCCTATATGGTGAACTTGCTTCAGGAAAGAGGAAAACAGGTCGCCCACGCTTGCGATTTAAAGATGTCTGTCAAAGGGACATGAAAGCAGCCAAAATACATACAAGTGACTGGGAGTGTAAGGCAGAAGACCGATCTACGTGGCGCACAGTTGTCAAAGAGGGCGTCATAGTAGCCGAGGAGCGAAGAATGGAGGAGGCTGCAGACAGAAGAGCTAGGAGAAAGGCCAAAACATTTGGAAGCACAGAACTCGTGTGTAAAAACTGTGGCAAAGACTGTCACTCAAGGATAGGACTGCACAGTCACTCGAGGAAATGCAACCCAACCCAACGGTGATGCACCATCGTCTCGCGAGACGGAAGGATGCCGGATATTAATGTGTTTGTAACAAATAACTTCAGTAAAGATTAGAGTGTTTGTCTGAATGATGTTGGTGAAGGATTTCAAATGTGGTTAGTTTTTGGTGGTAGATTTCAGTTGGTAATGATAACGTTGTGTTAAAAATTGATCATTGGTGATATATTTCAGCTATGTGGATGTTGTTTGTGCTCTTAATTGTTTGTAATGGGTTTTTAAATGTTTTAATTTGGATTATATTGAAACATCTCCTTTACCCTCAAAAACTATCGGATCACATAGACAATTATCATAGAGGGTGGTCAGTCTGGTCATATTTCTCTGGTCAGTGGTCAGTCAGCACAAGATAAAGATTTCTCTGGTTAGTGGTCAGTCAGCATAAGACACAGATTTCTCTTGTCAGTGGTCAGTCAGCACAAGACACATATTTCTCCGGTCAGTGGTCAGTCAGCACAACACACAGATTTCTCTAGTCAGTAGTCAGCCAGTACAAGTCACAGATTTCTCTGGTCAGTAGTCAGCACAAAACACAGATTTCTCTGGTCAGTAGTCAGCACAAGACACAGATTTCTCTGGTCAGTAGTCAGCATAAGACAAAGATTTCTCCCGTCAGTGGTCAGTCAGCACAAGACACAGATTTCTCTGGTCAGTAGTCAGAATAAGACACAGATTTCGCTAGTCAGTAAACAGCACAAGACACACATTTCTCTGGTCAGGGTCAGTCAGTACAAGACACACATTTCTCTGGTCAGGGTCAGTCAGCACAAGACACAGATTTCTCTGGTCAGTAGTCAGAATAAGACACAGATTTCGATAGTCAGTAAACAGCACAAGACACAGATTTCTCGAGCCAGTGGTCAGTCAGCACAAGATACATTATCGCCCCCATAAGACTTGTCCTGTGATGAGAGGCGCTAGTCAAATTGTTTAGTCCAATATATAAGTCCTCGATTTCAAACCTACACGGTCTTGATGAATTACTCATGGCCTGAATCATTACACAGTGTTGGAATGTGAATGAGCTTCGAAACGGAGTACAAGAGACACTAACGATTTGCATTGATGAAACAATACATCTACAACTTTATGTAACAGATAAATATATGTGTTGTCAAAATGAATACGCATTTTTTATTTCTTATTGTATCAGATATTCATGGCCTAAATCAGATATTTATGATCTGAATTATATATACAAGTCCATATTAGAATATACATGGCCTGGTTGTTATATATATATATATATATTGCTTGAATTAGATATGAGTGACCTGTTTGGGATTAACATGGCCTGAATAGTTTACAATTAACATGAGGATTTATTGTATGCGGTCAGAGCCAACTATACAATGTCTAAATACAAGCAAGGATGAGCCGGTGTCTAACACGCCCGCCGTGAGTCAGATTATAAAGAATCCTATAAATCAAAACTTACACACGTGTGTTTGTGTCGGTCACCCATACTTGGCCTGTGGTAAATGTACACGATCGTGGTTTTGGTCAATACATAACATATCTGCTAACGCCTTTCAGGATTTCAATAACATCTTCATATATATATATNATATTTATTTATTTAATAGCACACTGATTTTACAAGACAACAGGTCACTGATGAGTTAATTCACATTATCGAATCTTAAACTCTGATGTTTTTAATTCTTCAAAACTTTTAAAGAAGTTTTCCTTCCTTTTTTGCTTGTCTGCTCATTTATTGGTTTATATCAGACGTTTGTGGACTCCATGCTGGACCGTGTAACAAGTTTTTAAAAATAACACTAAAATTGAAGCACTGCAAAGTTGTTCCCATGCCTTGTTTGCTAATGACAAGGGTTAAACCACACAACCTGCGGGATGCATGCGGCCCATCAAGTGGATTTTTCGTGCCCTCCATTAAGCTTAAAAAGTATGTACTATTCGTGAAACGTAAGTCGCTAGTGCTGATAAACATAAAATGTATTTGTTTATAAATGTAACAAACTAAAACTGGATACCAGCAAATATATACAGCTGTAGTAATTAATAGTGATAAGTTGTAAAATTATGTTATAAGATACATGTATACGGAATTTTTGTATGCTATAAACGGCGTGTTGGTGGGAGAGGGGTAGCAGACCTCGACTCACCTTGACACATCTCTTAAGTGATAAAATTTATTTCAAATTTCTTTATCCGTTTTGAGACCCCTGACATAGTATCTCCTCCTTGTGACGTCATTCTACTTTTCGATCGGAACTTACATCCCGCTAGCATCTATTACGCTAGAGATTTGTCGAAACGAGATACCCTGCGTCATACCCTGCGTCATACCCTGCGTCATACCCTGCGTCATACCCTGCGTCATATTTGCAGTTTGGGGAGGGGGGGAGTGGTGTAAGGGGTGATTGGCAAAATGTCCACGAATTGTGAAATATTTGTTGTTTATTCAAAAAATAACAAAAACCATTTTTGTTACCGTTCCAAATGTACCATTTCAACCCCCCCCCCCTTTAATTAAAACATTCCGTCTAGACAAAGCTAAGCTGCTAACTAGATCGATTATGTCTCAGTGACCCCCCACATGACGATCAACATCACGAGCCAAAAAAAATAATATTTATTTTTTAAAAAACAACAAAGAAAAGCTAACTGCATATTCGGATGCCAGCTCTGTTTGAATCGACTCATTTGCCCCGGAAATGAATAGCGGCGTTACGCAACAAAATCCCTGCGCATCTTGATGGTGTCTTCTCACGCTAACCAACGTGGGGACAACGAATGTCATTTGATCTTGTGATTTCCCTCCTTATAATTTAACCATTGCAGTAGTATTCAACCTCAAAAATACTGAAGTAGAAAAGGAATTTAATCATCAATTATTTTTTTTTATGAGAGTCAAAGTCTCCACAAGCGAGTTATTTTGAGCGCAGTCACAACGATTGCTTTCCGGGTTTTTTTTGTTTTACTTTTTCAGATTACAGCTTTTTCGTGTCGTAGCTTCTTTCTGGGCTCATGTATGTGATAAGAGGGTTCATTAAATTATAATTAAACTCAATGTAACAGAGCCTGTTAAAAATCATCCTTCGAGTCACTGTAAGGGGGGAGGGCGGCGAAGAGGTCGACAGCTGAAAATTCGGCTTGACAATATAAAAGTTTGGACAGGCCTGAAGTTGAATGAATAACTGGCCGTCTCTCAAAGAAGGCGAATGTAGAGATCGTTGTCTGTTGATGTCTCCATGCATTGCCCCCGACTGATTGTGACAAATATTTATTACTAGATACGCCGCAGACTTGCTCATGGATAGTGCAAAGAAAGTTGGGAAAGAACGGACACAAACTACAGCAAGAAGAAATCAAAACCATGCGAGTGAACGTCGGTGGGGTGAAACACCGACGCATTGTTAGTCTCGAGACATTCGCGCTGCGGTTATCTACCTGCCCACCACCCTTCACTTCCTTAGCTTGCCAACCATGAATTGTTATTGGCTGACCCAGTGAGGTTCAGCCATGTTCGCAAAAAAGGGCGAAAATAACGGGCACAAACTCACATTTTTAAAAATTAAAAAACAATTTTTTTCCCTGGGGCTTGAACCCAGGGCCTTTTGCGTGTACAACGGACGTGATAACCACTACACTACGAATCACATGTTATTCCGTGAAGGAACAACGCAAGTGAATTAATAGCAAATCGAAGTCCCTATTTCGATTAACCATTATCTACTGTACTTCTGTGCTGAGGACTTTTATTCATAAAGACAACCACGTCATGTTAAAGGATCAAATGATGAGTCTGAAATCAGGGAAGAAAGCTGAAACAAAAACAACAAAATTAAACATGATATAGTCCTATACGTTTATTTAATCTTTAGCTAAAACGACTAACTTACTGTATTTAAGCCACGTTGTCTGTAGTCCAATATATTAAGTAGTGAAAGCGATAATTGAAATTTTATATGAATTTTGTACTCGGTAAGCCATCTGAAAACAACTTTCCAAGACTTGACTGGTAGCAAGGCACTCAGTGCATTGTAAAGGTCTCTGTGGGGTTTGGGTTTGTTTGGTTTTTTTTTTTTTTTTTTGGTCCCATTTTGATTGGTATATAAAAATACCATGTGGCCCGGATTTTTTGTACACTTTGTATACCCTTTGCTGTATGTGAATATACTTGAATTCGTTTAGTTTTCGTTCTGAACTGTCGTATTGTGATGTGCATTTATTGTTCAGTAATAGACGATGGTCATAATATGCTGTCTCTCTAACCCAATCTAACCTCAATTTTACTTGTCATTTTATATACCTCAATCTACCCCCATCTAAATTGTCATTTTATATACCCCAATCTCAGTGGCGGATTTAGCTATAGGGCAGGGGGGGCGGGTCGCCCCCCCCCCGCGCTCCAGTTGGGTCTAAAATGGCGCACCCTGAGACGCCCTCATGAACACTAAAAAGGTGTAACCAGAGAAAAAAAAAAGAAAAAAAAAATGCTAAACACTTAAAAATTTAATCAACAATAAAATGCAATACGACAATATTGGCTTGCTAAATATCGTATTTCAAAACTGTAATATCTGGTTTGGTCAGTCAGGAGCGTCGCTAAGTGGAAAAGAATGGAGAAATATTGAAACGAATGATAAACGTGACGTTTTTCTTGATTTTTAGCAAAACAAGGTTTGCTCTTCAGAGTACACCGAGAAAATTCTTGCTTTAGACTTGAGTGATATTAGTTGTAGAAATACTTGAAATATTTGTTAAATCGCAAGTTTATTAGCCAACTATGATTCCACTTTGGACAGTCATCTAGAGTTTAAAAGAAAAATGAAATTTATTTAAGTCATGATGTGCAGATTGATTTAATTCAATCATTTGCATCTGAATTATCGGAAGTAATTGATAATGAACATGTATTTTCTGTAATTATCGATTAGACGGACCATTGATATATTAGAAATTGATAAGATGTCATTTTACGTTCAGATTCAAAATCAGGACATGTTGTGGAACTACATATTACACAAGCGAGACATTGATATCACAATCTGAGGAGGAAAGGCATGTGTTGGCTCATCTGTGATGTCTTGAACTAAGAGTGGCCTTCAAACCTTCATACAATGCCATCTATGTTCATCGCTGTACTCATGCTTTGAATTTGGTCACTATCAAAGCAATGTCTGTAAATAGTGATGTATACAGTTGTTTTTGGCACAACTAAAACGTATTCTTTACGTCTAGTTTACAACGTCTACATACTCTTTTTAAAAATCGAAAATCTCAATATGAATAACAGTAGATACTCTGAAATGACTTTTTGATACAAGATGGGCAAGCCGTAGGCCGTAAGCATGCAGTTGATGAAGTTATTGGATCATTCTCTGCTATTCTAGCCACTCTAGAAGATATAATTTCAAGGCCATCGACATAACATAAAGGAAGTGTCAGAGCAGAAGCAATGGGACTATCTGCTTTAATAACAAAATATTCTTTTGTTTTTTNTTTTTTCTGATGCTATTTGTACAAAAGTTGGTTGATATTTTCATGTTATCAAACCACTTGCAGCTCAAGAGTATTGACATTGCAATTGCAAAACGATTGATCGATGTTGGAAGAAATAAGTTTGTTGAAATGAGAAGCGATCAAGCTTTTTAAAATTCTGAAAGTAGATGTCTAATAATTTATTAACGAAAATTGTTCCAAACTAGATGTTAAAAACAAAATTTAAAGAAACGCGAATTGCAGAAAATAAAAGTAAGGCAGGTGAACTTAGTAGAGATGAAAGGGCTGATGATCCAACTAACAGTTTTAAATCTGAAACGTACTTCACTATCTTGGATACACTTCTAAAATAAATAGATTATCGATTTAATGACTTTAGGGGCACAGCTATTTATGTATATTGTATTGATCCATCAAAAATGTTGGAAGAAAATAAAGATTCTCTTCGAAGTTTATGCAAAATTTACAAACACATTAACCTAGAAGAAGTATTCTTGAATATTATACCTTTAAAAATTTGCATGCATCACAACGTCTATCACTATCTAGTGAGCTACAACATAAAGAGTTTCTACCATTCTTGATTGAAAAATAAATGGCATCAGGTCTCTCATGTTTGTCAATATTCTATAAACATTTACTTGAATCTTCCTGTTATAAATGATTGAAAATCATCAAAAATTATTTGCGCTCAACAATGACAAACGAACGCCTGTCTGGACTGGCAATAATTTCAAATGAACGTGATCTAGGTGAGAACGTTGACTTTGAATCAACGATAAATCGTTTCGCTCCACGTAGAAAGGAATTTAAATATGGCTCAGGGCTCTATAAAAATTGCCATAAACTAAGTTTCTTTCTTAGATCAATAAATATACTACTGAAATAAATATACGTTACTATTTTGAAAACATATCTGTTTATATTGTTTCTTCTGTTTGACTTGTTTGTTGATTTGGAAATGTTACTAAATTAGTAGGCTAATAATTAGTATTGAAAACGGCTGCGGATATTAACGATTAATTTCTCGACTAATCCTTAAAATTTTAAGGATTAAATTATTTTTAACAATTAATCGACCCATCACTTAAGATTAATTTGAAGTAAAAAAGTCAACAAAAAAAATTTTTTTTTTAAAATGCGGCTGATAAATAATTTTCTGAAGATTACACGAACATTTTGGTAATGGCAGTAATGGAGTTTGACTCTGAAACAGAAATGACGACAGCTCTTCTGGTGAATTACTGCGTTACAAAATGGAGATGGGAGTTCTTGAATCCATAAATCCTGTACAATGGTGGAAAATTAATGAACACCGATATCCGATAAGGCTATTTCTTGCCAAGACCGTATTGAGCATACCAGTTTAAGTTTTCTCAGTTCCATGTGAATGATTATTCAGCTCGGCTGGTTATATTGTCAATTAGATCCACTCATCACTTGAACCAATTAATGTCAACAGACTTGTCTTTTTGCGAAGTTGGTGAAAAGTAGACATATAAAGGAGACATGCCAGTGTTATTTAGATTTTCAACAAGAACGTGAAATGAGTGTTACTTATGACATCATAAATTAAAATTTTTGGCTTTAATCGAAATTAACGATTAATTAATCGTTAATTTTTCAAAAGTTAACAATTAAATTTAAATTAATCGTTAACAGCCCTAGTATTTACCCAATGCTCTGATATTAGTAAAATTTTGCGGCGCCCCCTAAAATTCTCCTGGCCCCCCCACGCAGACAAAGCTAAATCCGCCACTGCCCAATCTACCCTCATCTAATTTGTCATTTTATATTTTATAGTATACTATTCGACCTCAATCTTTCCAGAAATAAGCTTTCATCTCTCATAATAATTTTCCAGGAATAATCAAATAGTACCCTTCTCAATTAGCATTGCTCTTAACTAGGACAAAAATAATGAAAAGCGCCACGTGTGTGTATTTTGACCTCAGCCAAGTTTTTCAATTGGTTTTTCAACTTGCCTCGCCACTCTCCCCTCCCCGCGCCCCACTCGTTATGCTTTTTGTGTATGTGCTGCTGCCTAATAGCGACACGGAGTTTTAAATTAATCAACATGGAAGGTTAAAATAACAGTCAAGTCTACTGAGTACTGAGAGATAATTAGTTTGTGATGACTTGGAGCGACCGATGTAAAAAAACGTAGACACTATTTCGTTACGTACAGCTATGTTCGCACAGTGTGAACATTTATATCTTTAAGTATCTATGACGAATCTGTTATTTAAAATTGTGCTTCTCGCCATAGTGATTCGTGATTCCTCTCCAATTAAGTCCAAATCACGGAAGTACGTGTAAAAAATCTTCCATTCCAACACGCTGGAAAAGTTATTCAGCTGAATGATGTATATATGGCCCACTACACCCAAGTCTCTTTTTCCATTATACATGGCCCATTACACCCAAGTCTCTTTTTCCATTATATATGGCCCACTACACCCAAGTCTCTTTTTCCATTATATATGGCCCACTACACCCAAGTCTCTTTTTCCATTATATATGGCCCACTACACCCAAGTCTCTTTTTCCATTATATAGGGCCCACTACACCCAAGTCTCTTTTTCCATTATATATGGCC
>MUZC01002164.1:52777-63471 GCA_002072015.1 Radix auricularia
CTCTTTTTCCATTATACATGGCCCATTACACCCAAGTCTCTTTTTCCATTATATATGGCCCACTACACCCAAGTCTTTTTTTCCATTATATATGGCCCACTACACCCAAGTCTCTTTTTCCATTATATATGGCCTACTACACCCAAGTCTCTTTTTCCATTATATATGACCCACTACACCCAAGTCTCTTTTTCCATTATATATGGCCTACTACACCCAAGTCTCTTTTTCCATTATACATGGCCCACTACACCCAAGTCTCTTTTTCCATTATATATGGCCTACTACACCCAAGTCTCTTTTTCCATTATATATGGCCCACTACACCCAAGTCTCTTTTTCCATTATACATGGCCCACTACACCCAAGTCTCTTTTTCCATTATATATGGCCCACTACACCCAAGTCTCTTTTTCCAATATATATGGCCTACTACACCCAAGTCTCTTTTTCCATTATATATGGCCTACTACACCCAAGTCTCTTTTTCCATTATATATGGCCTACTACACCCAAGTCTCTTTTTCCATGATATATGGCCCACTACACCCAAGTCTCTTTTTCCATTATCGCATGATTTTTAAGGGCTTATGGAGACGGGCGGGGCAGGGTCGAGCCGGATGTTAAACATTAAAAACAAATCCTCGCGTTATTACCATTTTCTCCCGAGAGTACCAAACTGTTGAGTGCGAGCGTGTGTCTGTGTGCGTGCTTTTGTGTGTCTGACTGTTGTACCCAGTCGGCTTCAACTTGATGGCTAAGCCCCCGAATACTTCATAAGGCTTGTATCGATTCATTTATTTTTCGTGTTGTATCTTTTTCTTTTCCTTTTTTTTTTCAAAACACGCTAACAGGGCTGAGCTGATCAGATCTGTGAAGCCACGTCGCCCGGGGTGGGGTTGTGGGTGAGGGGATGGTCAATAGGATGGACTTGTTATATTAGTACCCCGACCGCCCGTGATGAAGAGGTCGTAACATTAGCCGATGGGCATCCTGGGGACTACCCACTTATTTGCCCGTGAGATCTGCTTGAAGCTGGTGCTATGCAGTCTGAAAGTACCTTTGAGATTTAGTTGAGATCATGTCTCAAGAACAAGAAGCGTAGTGTTGTAAGATTAACTTGTGTCTCATGTAACGCAAAAGTATGTCAGTGATTCATTATTTAAATGCTTCTAACGTCAAAAATTCTATTAGGGATCAATTCGTAACACGACTAGGCCCACTTAAAAACGTGTTGTTGTTGTTTTTTAAATCTTTTTTTTTTTTAATTCTATTTATTTTTATACCAAACACCTCATAAGCGCTCGCCCAATGTTTTCATACCACGGGATTGGTCACGGGACGAACTCCTCATGTGGCACGTGAATGTCAACAACAGCAGATGTATACATATGCTATATAGAGGTAAACTTTTTAAAATGCATTAATTTAATTATGGTACATTCGATCGATGTGAAATTTGGATACAATGCATTGTCATCCAAGATCTATCTGTGGTAAAATTTTGAAATCTATAAGACCATGACAAGAGGTTTAATTTTTCGTTGTAAATTTTGAAGTTTTGCGGATAGACAAAAAGACAGGGGTAAAAAGTGGTCAGACCACTTCCAAGGGTCAGACTGGCGATCAATAACGAACAAGATTAAGATCAATAAGGGACGCTGTTCAAGATTAACATTGACCAAACCAAGAACAATAATTGGTCAAGCTAACATCAATAAATGACCAGACTAAGATCAATAAGAGATCAAGCTAACATCAATAACTGACCAGACTAAGATCAATAAGAGGTCAAGCTAACATCAATAACTGACCAGACTAAGATCAATAAGTGGTCAAGCTAACATCAATAACTGACAAGGCTAAGATCATTAAGAGGTCAAAGTTAGATAATTAGGGGTCAAGCTTAGATCAATGAGTGGTGACGCCAAGAATATTAAGTGATTGAACTGAGATCAGATCATGATGATCAACAAAGAATAGAAGTAACCAGGGAGCAACAAATGAAGGGTCCGAATAGAAAATGATAATGGACGAAATTTAGATCAAAGCGAACCAGGCCAAGGTTAATAAGTTGTGAGGCGAAAGACTTATGACTGGTGAGACTAAAATGGTAAATGGCAAAACTCAAGACTTATGACAATTGAGACTAAAATGTTAAATGATGAAACTAAAGACTTATGAATGGTGAGACTAAAATGGTAAATGGTGAAATTTAAGACTTATTACTGGTGAGACTAAAATGGTAAATGGTGAAACTAAAGACTTATGAATGTTGAGACTGAAATGGTAAATGATGAAACTTATGACTGGTGAGACTAAAATGGTAAATGGTGAAACTAAAGACATATGACTGGTGAGGCTAAGATGGTAAATGGTGAACCTAAAGACTTATGACTGGTGATACTAAAATGGTAAATGGTGAAACTAAAGACATACGACTGGTGAGACAAAAATGGTAAATGGTGAAACTAAAGACTTATGACCGGTAAGACAAAAAAGTAATAAATGGTGAGACTAACGACTTATAAATGGCGACATTCAAAGCAATAAGTGGTGAGGCTAAAAGCTCAGAAGTAGTTCGACTATGCCAGGGGTCTCCAAACTATTATCCGGCCCCTAGAGACCTTTAGATCTAAAAAAAAAATAATTAAAATATACTATACTATTTTTACCAGTAGTTTACCACAAAACTAAGTAGTCTGCCCCGGAAATGCTGCTGGGCAGTTAATGCGGCCCTCCGGCAGAAACGTTTGGAGACCCCTGGACTAGGATCATGATCAGTCTCAAGGTGTAAATATTGATAGTCTGATTGTATCAGATTGTATGCGTTGTTGGCGTTGTTTTCCGAATTTGTTGTTCCAAAGATTGTCTTTTACTACTTATATAAGTGTAAGACTATAATTAGGATTGACGCTGAAGATTAATTGTTAACACTTTGTATCAAATGCTGTGTATATCCCGCCCAACGAAAGTACGCTCCTCATGAAGTAACAAACACCATCTCATAACGCAACGAATGTTCCCGGAACTTCTTTTCAACGTTCTTTGCCAAAAAATTAACCGCGATACTCAAAACAAAGGCAGCGTTTTTTAAAAATGTTTTTAATTACACTTGTCAAACATGCTTGTGTGCCAGTGTGTACGCTGTGGTCGAGTGGTAGCGCGCTCGACTGGTGTACCGATGGTCACGAGTTCGAATCCACGCGAAGGCGAGGATTTGTTCCCGGGGCCCGAGGAGTCCCCGAGTCACCCAGCTCTGAATGGGTACCTTAGGTAATGCGTGGAACCCCTATAGCTGCATCACTTGCCAACAGATCATCTCTCATGGTCTGTGGACGCAATTATCCTCTGCATAGAAGGAGCGTCTGTATATCTAAGATAAGACCCTGAGTCATTCTGATTGAGGTGGGGTGGGGAAAATGGTATGCGGGTTTATTGCAAGTTTTTTAATGTTGTTTTCTTTATAGATATAAAAAATAGAAGTTAAGTTTGCGTGTTTGCACGCTTGTCGGTACGTTAATATTGGGCTGTGTGTGTGGGTGGGTGTGGATGTGGGTGGATGTTTGTGGATTGGTGTGTAGGTGGTTTGGTGTTTGAGTGTGTGTGTGTGTGTGGTTTGTCACAGCCATTTGACTGTAACAGTCAAACTATACGACTTTAATAATCAAACATAAATATGTATTAATCAGTCACACGACTGTAGCAATCAGTCGTACGATTTAACAATCAGTCATAATAAGATAACAATCAGTTAAACGACGTTAGCAATCAAACGTTCAGCATACGTGGGCACGAGGAATGTTATGACTATTGAGATTCAAGTTTACGACCCTACTGGTGTGAGTGGAGTTCAAATTCAACTGTAACAGTACGGCCATAAAGCAATGATGCGAACTCCTGGGAAATTTCCCAAAATCGTGGGAATTTTTTCAGCTAAATTTATAGAAATGGGAATTGGGAAATTTTTTAGGATTTTGTCATAAATATTGGAATATTTGAGATTGACAATTTTTTAAAATAAAATACACACTTGAATGACAATAAAATAAAATGATTTCAAACATGCTCATTTTCAAATAAGAAATGCATTTTTGGGGTGGGGGCTTTGTGGCGTCATATTTGGTTATTTAAAGCGTCTCTATGTTTTTTTTATTTCGGATCTAGGTTGTTTTTTTACGTGTTGGCTAGGTTTTTCCACGCTTCGCCAACAGAATTCAATGAATTTAATGCATGTGGGAATTTTTAGTCTAATTTGGGAATTTTTTTTAATGTTTTTTTTTCTTCTCTCCAGCCTGGGAAAAATTAGCACCTTGAGTTCGCAACTCTGTGCTATAAAGTATTGTTCTTTTATCTGATATGGGTAAGGGTACATACGTTCAGATCAGTCTAAAATAAGCCTGAGGAGATATAAGTTAAAAATGGAAGATTCCATAGCCAACCAATGAAAACAAACACGCGCCAAACGAAATAAGCGTAAACATTTTCCGTGATATGACAAATGCTTGAAAGCCATTTTGCAAGTTTCAATTAGGAAAGTTGAATTCTGTGCTCGTTGAATTGTTTATAAAAAAAAAGTTATTCATTGTATTGTTAGCCAACGAGACCCTAAAAGATTTTAAGATGTGGAGAAACACGATATAGGGTTTCGTAGATACGTGCTCCATGTAATCGTCGGTTCTAATAATTGTATCATCGTGGCTCGCCGAGTTGATGATTGTAGATGTCTCGTGTCAAGAATCGCATTATCTTTTCAACAAGGCTGGCAGCAGTCATGTCATACTCCAGCGGGTAAAGTTAAAAAACTCACACGAGGGGCGTGCCAAGTGAAGTGGTGTATCAGTAACGTGTTGACTTTATGTTGGCTTTGTTTCAGTTCTGCTGAAAACTAGCTTGAGACACGTCACTGTACTGTTTCGTCTCCTTTGTGGAGCCCTAAACCAGGCGCGTTGGTGATCACAAGAACAGTTGTGAGTGTGTGACCCCCCTCATTGACATTGTTTGATCACCATGATTGCCGATATTTTATCCTGCTGTTGCCTTTGAAGCATGCGTGTTGAGACAGCTCATTGTGATTTGTTTTCCCTCGGTCTCGTCAATTTCTGTTGTGAGGGACCGAAGCAGAAGAATCGTCTGACGTATGAGCAAGGAGAATATATTTCCATATAAGCAAGCACGGTTATCTGACATTATCACAATCGTGAGTATCTCCCTTAACTTAAGCAGGAGCCGGATTGTCTGCGTTTATCACAAGCAGGATCATCCTCCAATGAAACAAATAAGATTGTATGCCTTTCAAACGGCACGATTCTGTTTATAAAACAATCATGTTATCTACTATCAAAACAAACACGGTTATATGCCTTCAAAACAAACAGGATTCCCTACCATTAATGCAAGCAGAGAAGCCAATTTCAGCCACACACAAAGAGACTTTTTTTTATTGTTTGCTTGTCTTAGGAACGAGAAGCCGCTAACAACCTAATTATGTATTTCCTCTCCATGTTTCCTTTAAATTGACAATTATACTGTGATTTTTTGTTTTCGTTATTGTTTCCCTTTCTTTTTTTTTATTGCTCTTGTTTTAGCTTTTCTTTTGTTGCTTTTTTAACATTTTAAAAAATTAAATTGCAATCGTGCAATGGAAGTAGCTGCATTAAATTATTCCTAGGCAATGACACCCTAATCCAAAATCCAATATTTGTGATACTTGCCCAGCCCAACTATTGTTTTGAAGTTGTTCTTTTGATCACGTGGCTCGCTAAAACAACAAAATCCATGGCAACCACGCCATGAATGCCCGCGGGGATCAGGAAGCGAGGTGATTCCGTTATAATTACGAGCATGCGCCCCGATGTTCAACTGCCCACTCATACATACAAGCCTCACTTACACATTTCTCGCTATCTCAATCAGCATTTTAACTGCTCATTGGGTCTAGTTTTTAATCATAGTTGTTAAAATATTTTTGGGGAAAATTTTATCAATATTTTATTGATTCATGTAATGATATTCTTCACTGATTTCTGCTGTGAAGTTTGTCTAACTCAATTTCTAGCGAAGACTCTGTTTCCTGTGTGACCCTTTGTTTTGTTCATTACCCTCATTCCTGTCATGATTCTCATATTTACATCCGCTCTTTTTTTCGCTGACCTCCCTTCACTCTGTGATTTTTTCCTGACACTACTTAATTATCTGACCCCATTACTGCCTCTATCCTGGTACTTAATTATCTGACCCCTTTACTGCCTCTATCCTGGTACTTAATTACCTGACCCCTTTACTGCCTCTATCCTCGTACTTAATTATCTGACCCCTTTACTGCAACGATCCCCGTACTTAATTATCTGACCCCTTTACTGCCTCTATCCTGGTACTTAATTATCTGACCCCTTTACTGTCTCTATCCTGGTACTTAATTATCTGACCCCTTTACTGCCTCTATCCTCGTACTTAATTATCTGACCCCTTTACTGCAACGATCCCCGTACTTAATTATCTGACCCCTTTACTGCAACGATCCTCATACTTAATTACCTGACCCCTTTACTGCCTCTATCCTCACACTAAATGAACTGACCCCAGTACTGCAACGATCCTCGCACTTAATTACCTGACCTCTTTAATGCCTCTATCCTCATACTTAATTACCTGACCCCTTTACTGCCTCTATCCTCACACTAAATTAACTGACCCCAGTACTGCAACGATCCTCGAACTTAATTACCTGAGCTCCTTAATGTTCCGATCCTCCTACATACTTATATAACACTCTTTACTCCTTAACCCTCTTTACTACTTTGATGTTGTATTAATTAAAACTTTAATTGCCTAAACATGTTTGTTCTCTTAAATCTCTGAATTACCTTAACCTCCTTATTTCTTTGTTGAGCCTCTTTATTTCCTAAAGCCTAAAGCCTAAATCTCATTATTACCAAAAACCTCTTTGGTCCTTGAACCTGTTTATCGCCTGAACTCTTACCATTGTTTTTTTTTTTTGTCTTTTTTCATTTTTTAAAATCTTGTCCTGTTTTCCAACAAATAGCTTTAAATAATTCTCTCTGGAGAAATCTTAAAGATTCTCTCTTAAATGTTAGGGCGGCTATAATTCTCCTGGTCAAGCCCTGGTATGACGTAAGCAAAGGCCCGGGGGAACTCTCCCGTCCGTCATCTGACAAACGCATCTTTACAATTACAAATGTTCTCTCAACTTCCCCTTGGTCGGCCTTGTAACTTGGCGACCGTACAGACTTACCCACAATCCTCTCCACCCTTCCCAATTTCACTATTATCCATGGAGGAGTCCCCTCTGATCGGGCCAGCGTCAAGCCGGAAATACAATTAAAAGTCAATTTAAATTTAAGTTATTTTTCTTTAAAGAATATTTTCTGGCATAAATTAAACTTGAAATGAATAGTTTGGTCGAGTAAAAGTTATTCTGAAGGGGAAACCAGTGAATCGTCAAAAAATGTATAGTTCTATTTGCTGGAAATGCCGAATATGATCTTAAGGCCTAGATGTTCCAAGTTATAGTAATGTTGAAAGGGGGAAAGCGTGTAATTTATCTAGTGATAACGTTAAGACTCAAACTCGGACGGATCCATAAATAATATAAAAGCCCAGGTCACTCACTCACTCACTGGATGTGGAACGCTGAGGAACGATGTACAAAAGTCTACATCAGTTTGTTGAAAAATCGTGTGGTGATTAGCGCTGTAAAAATATTTAAAATGACGTCATTGTTTGGTGTGCATCGGTGCGCAAAATACAACCCCTATTATTAAATACTTTGCGTACATTGAAGAAAGTTTAATCATTCGTATTTATCAAAAAAGGACAAGTTAGTTGGGCTTTTGATAAAGGTTGGCGCCGTAGGCGCCCTAAAAAAGTGGGCGTGACGGCGCCCCGGCACAATCTAGTTTCTTAATATGATTTCAGTCATCTCTGACACCGAATGATCATCATATTAGTAGTAGACCCAGTGAATTTAAGCACTGTGATACATTTAATTGTTTGCTGTTAAGGAATGACGTGAGTGCCCAAGATTATTTATTTAGATAGGAAATGTGGAGATTTCATATCGATATTCTTGAGTTACGTCCCAGTAATCCGTTGTCTGTGTGATATTTCAAAGCCTTCGCCGCACCGCCTGGCTCTCTCTCTCTCTCTCTCTTTCTCTCTCTCTCTCTCTCTCTCACTCTCTTTCTCTCTCTCTCTCCTAAGGCGTAAATTGCAAGGCTAAGGGTTTCCCTTTAAATGATCTAACTAACAAAACAATCTGACCAGATAATTTCAATCGTACAGCTGTTTATCTTACTATCATCGATTTTCATACGAGTCAAAGAAGGAAAAAAAATACATCTCTTGAGTGCATGTTTGCTTTAATCAACTGTGCATATCTCAAGCCGACAACTGTTTTTTAAAGGGCTCGTGGCATTGGGCACGGTGGTCGAGTGGCCGCGCGCTCGACTTGCGTACCGATGGTCACGGGCTCGAATCCCGGGGCCTAAGGTGTCCCTGAGTCCACCCAGTTCCGAATGGGTTCCTAACATTAGGGTAATGCGTGGAACCCACATAGCCGTGGCCTGTGAACGCTGCATCACTTGCAAACAGATCCTCTTTCAAGGTCAGTGGACGCAATTATCTTCTGCATAGAAGGTTCGTCTGTATATCTAAGATAAGATAAGAAATATGTCTTGTATGATCTTCTTTATGCAACAGTTCGTTCAAGAATACCAGTATTACAACAACAAATGATATTTTAAAGAACTGTTCCGAGAGAGATTAGATTAGATAGAATATACAAAGTAAGGTCTTCTGTTCATGAAATTAAAGTGTATTTAAGTGTACTAATTCCAATTTTTATCTTTAGAGTAGTTGGTTTGCAATTGTTTTATAAATGACAATCATACACGATTTTTTATGCTAACTAATTTACTCCCATAAAAGGCAACGATGAATACGCTGAACTTCACCATAATTCCGTGCTCTAAGCTTAAACATAAATGATGTAGGTTTGATAACACGTAAAAGAATTTAATCTCATGCGATGTTTTATTGTATAACATTTACTTTTAAAATTTGCTTAATTTTAGGTATTTTTCGAGGACTTAACTTTAAAAAAATATTACTAAATTTTATTAAATATCCTGTTTGCATCATTACTTTAAGCTTATTGTTAACCGCCTCAAGAAAGTTCACAGATGCTTATAGATGAAGTTATTTTCATGTTAAATTTGAAATAAAGTTTTCAACCTTTTCTTTTGGGCTGGTTACGGTAAATATCCGGACAAAATAGTCAGTCCGGAGATTAGACTTATCCAAGAATATGTAAGGAACCCGTGCATCAAATTGGATGAATGTACTATTTTCACTGACCTGCTAATGATTCGCCACGCCCACTCTCCATTTTTGTATAAAATCTGGACTACTCTCTTCTTTCTATTGTTCTTTTTGGCTCTGGATTTCACGGCAACTAAGTTTTAATTTCATGTTATTAGATTTATTTGTTTTTGTCTATTTTTGAATTGAAGAAGTCTCTTTACTGAAAAAAACGTCCGTTGCTCTGTGGCGTTTTGTCAAGCTCACACAGAACCTAATTGAATGACATTCATCTACTGATCTATACGTCTGATTGCAGTCTCGCCTATATTTTGGACAAAATCAAAACCGTTTTGCATTTTGAGGTGCAGACTTTTTTTTATAGTTCGATGTTGAAGCAAACCAAATGGTTACGTCGCAGATTTAACCATTTATTGACTGAGAAACATTGAGAAAGTATAATGGAGTAATACTGCCCCAGCAGTAGGGGAAACTACAGAGAATTCATAATGGATAAATGCTGACAGGGAAAATTCGGCAACTCCTTGACCTGGTATTTCGTGCGAACATGTATCATTCAAGTAAATAATGACATTACATGGCGGGCACTTTCTTTCCTGGCTTAATGGGTCAATACTGACCTAGCATATTGATATATTACTGACCTAGCATGCTGACCTAACAGAGGCATGTCAGTTGGGGAAGGGGGGTATTGTCGTGAAGTAATTGGAGCTTATTCCCTGGCTTAACCGCGCATTCATACCTCCATTGGGATCTTGGCTACTGGTCCTAGCATCTTTTGTTCTCGAGTGGTCACATAATCATTCGATGACACTCCACTAATTGTATCGTTCCGCACCCAGGTCTCCCGTTACTGAAATATTTTATTCCACATGGCAACGCTGCTACGGCGAGAAAATGACAGGAGGGCAGACTGGGGGGTGGGGTGGGGGTGAGAGAGTAGGGTTGGGGAGGTGTGTTTCAAGGGTGGCTGACGGGACGTTGTTAGCCTCGTAGTTTTATTGATCGTCTGCCCCCCTCCCGACATCTATGTTTCTGCTTCTACCCGGTGGACGGTGGTGTGTCCAGTATGTGGGTCAGTCAGGTCAGCTAGGGCGGCAGAGGTCAGAACTTTGGGATCAGCAGCCCTGGTCTATTGGACTTGATGTTGGAATGGCAGCGTTTAAAAAAATGCTTGTTAAGAACGTGTAGCTTTCGTTTTTAAAATTTAAATACCTTTGTATTCTAATGTTGTAGTTTTATTTCTGGAAGTTCTCATTTCGTAAGGGGATCACATTACCAGTAGTCCTTTCTCCCACCCCCACCTCCCCCACCATAAGATCACATTACCAGTAGTCCTTTCTCCCACCCCC
>MUZC01002164.1:70691-80902 GCA_002072015.1 Radix auricularia
AAAATAAAATTTTATCCTTGTCCCCCCCCCCCCCCCCCATTCCATCGATTAGTTCTTTACATAATACACGGGAATCTAAACGGAACGAGTCTGTTTTTTGGATTCTCTATAAACGTGTATAACATTTCAGCTTTAATGCCACATAATTTCGTAGGGTAAACCATAATTTATATCATAAATACTTAATTCCTGCAAACATCTTAAGGGGTCGTCCATAAATAAAGTCTCGCGATTTTGGCCTATTTTTGCCCCATTTGCCACACTTTGTCACAAAAACTTAGGACCTCCCCTCCAATATTACGTCACAAAGCTTTGTCGTCCCGTTTCCCTAAAAGCCTTGTTTTGTAATTGAAAATAAGCATTTTTTTTAAAAAAAGTACATTTAAATATGTATTTATGATTAGTCTGCAATCTATTTAATATATCGTAACTTGGGGTGTATCAGAGTCAATTTTTTTTAATCCGTCCCGAGCCGGATTCGGACAGATTTATGAAGTGAAATCCAGCCGGAGCCGAAGCCGGATTATTTGGATTTGTAGAATTGACCGGATCCCGGAGTTTCCGGAACCGGAGCTGTTATAAATATATACATATATTTATGGTCCTACCGGCCAGCTAGATTAGGTCAGATTTATGAAGTAAAATTCTGTCGAAGACAGAGACGTACTTGTAAAAATGGCCGAATTCCGGACGATGTTCCCTCTAAGGTTCGTTGGCTCGTGTGCAAAGTAAAAAAAAAACCGTGTGCAAAGTTGCAGAGCATCCATTTTGTGCAATATGTTATAATATTTGCTGCACGATATTTCTAAACTGCTGCGCGGCATCGGTCAGATATCTGCGCGACCGCGCAGCTTAAAGGGAAAATAGATTGTAACTTTTTTAATAATATGTTTTAAATAGAGAAAATGAACGAATAGCCTAGTACTTCAATGCCTTACATTGCATAATGAATACAAATTTTAACTACATCAATATTTTAATGCAGGGGTCTCCAAACTTTTTAGCCGGAAGGCCGCATCAAGGAGCAGTTTTTGGCAGACTACTAACCCCCTACAACTAAGTTGTGTGGTTAACCACAGGTAATAATATAATCTTTTTTTTTTTTGGAGATAAAGGGGTCTCTAGGGGCCAGATAAGAGGTCCTCGCGGCCCGCATCTGTCCCTGGGGCCGTAGTTTGGAGACCCCTGTTTTAATGGAATGAAATATATAGTATAGGTGACTATCATACTATAACACCATACATGCACTTACGTCAGTCACATTTTCATAAAATACTTGTTTTTATTGTTTTACACAACAAACAACTTAGGTAGATTGAATGCTATTTTCACAATTAAAATTGCGATTAAGAAAAAATCATGTTAAGCCTGGTCCCTTTTGGAACTCAGGACGTGTTAGCGCATTTTCGTATTATGTATCAGTACTTATGTTAGATATCAGCATTATGTAGTTATCAGTAATTGTGTTTAGATTTTAGACATATTTTTATGAATTTTCTTGTGTAATGAATATACCTGAAATTTTTTTTATTTAAAAGTCATTTCTTTACATTTTAAAATTTTTTATTTTCTCTTTAATCTAACTACAAGTGGTTTGTGGTCACTGAAATAGGACTCATAAATGAAACATTCTAAATTGTAATCAGCTAATCGCCCAAATACTCCGTCAATTGTTGTTTGATAGATCGTAGTTGCCAATCTTGGTGAAAGTAGTTGAATGTTGAAGCTTGTTTCGAAAAAGTTTTCAATTTCTGCCCCTGGACCGCTAAGATCTTGATTGAAGTCACCACAAATGATGACGTAATACTCTCTAAACCTTTACACATATTCTAATGACGTCAACAAATAAAAAAAAACTAATACTTTTGATAATACTAAGACTTCCGGCAATGGCGGCCGTTGCCTGCGCCAGTGTTATCTCTCGATTCGCAATGTTTTTTGGTAGTTTTAACGGGGTTTTTTAACGGATCGAGTAACTGAGTGTTGATGCACAAATGGCAGGTCAGGACATACAAAAAACATATATACATCATGGGTCTAGGACTTATGGATGCTGAGATCTAGGGTGATGACAGACGGACGGACGGACAAAACGGGTGCAACAGCGCATTCGACTTCTCGATAATGCGCTAAAAAATCAAATCAACAATAAGTATTTTGGTGTTCTGGCTGCTATCTAAGTTAGCGCCCTTTGGGACTTTGGGTTGCCGCTAAGTTAGCGCCCTTTGGGTTCTTGTTTGGGTTGCCGGCTAAGTTAGCGCCCTTAAGGAACATTGTTTGGGTTACCGGCTAAGTTAGCGCCTTTGGGTTCTTGTTTGGGTTGCCGGCTAAGTTAGCGCGCTTTGGGAACGTTGTTTGTGTTTCCGGCTAAGTTAGCGCCTTTGGGTTCTTGTTTGTGTTTCCGGGTAAGTAAGTGCCCTTTGGAAACGTTGTTTGGGGTGCCGGCTAAGTTAGCGCCTTTGGGTTCTTGTTTGGGTTTCCGGCTAAGTTAGCGCCTTTGGGTTCTTGTTTGGGTTGCCTGCTAAGTTAACGCCCTTAAGGAACATTGTTTGGGTTTCCGGCTAAGTTAGCGCCTTTGGGTCTTGTTTGTGTTTCCGGCTAAGTTAGTGCCTTTGGGTTCTTGTTTGTGTTTCGGGGTAAGTAAGCGCCCTTTGGAAACGTTGTTTGGGTTGCCGGGTAAGTTAGCGCCTTTGGGTTCTTGTTTGCGTTGCCGGCTAAGTTAGCGCCCTTAGGGAACGTTGTTTGGGTTTCCGGCTAAGTTAGCGCCTTTGGGTTCTTGTTTGGGTTGCCTGCTAAGTTAGCGCCCTTAAGGAACATTGTTTGGGTTTCCGGCTAAGTTAGCGCCTTTGGGTTCTTCTTTTTGTGTATCCGGCTAAGTTAGCGCCTTTTGGGTTCTTGTTTGTGTCTCCGGGTAAGTAAGCGCCCTTTGGAAACGTTGTTTGGGTTGCCGGCTAAGTTAGCGCCTTTGGGTTCTTGTTTGGGTTTCCGGCTAAGTTAGAGCCCTGAGGGAACATTGTTTGGGTTTCCGGCTAAGTTAGTGCCTTTGGGTTCTTGTTTGGTTTGCCGGCTAAGTTAGCGCCTTTTGGGAACGTTGTTTGGGTTGCCGGCTAAGTTAGCGCCGTCTACGTGCAGCCGAGCCCACAAGTAGCTCTATGACCAACCATACTGAGTGATACGTGATAGTGATTTAACTGATCTGTTTCGAGAATGATTTTTTTGTCTCCTGACTTCTCGTGTCTAAGATAATGTTACTTGAATTTGAAGTAACCCGATCAAAGAGTGGAAAATATATAAAAAAATCAGGTTGTTAAAAGCAGCGTTGCTTATTCAACAAATCTCTCGCCTTCACACCTTTGCCCGAAATCGTGGCGTTCCTTCTTTACGCAAATCACGTCCATATGGGGCAGACGGTTGGGGAGGGGGGAGGGGCGGAGGAAGCCCTTATTGACTCTAACTCATGTTCTGATAACGGTTCCTGGAATACGGGGTGTCACGTGACAAGGCATGTTGTTACCCGTGTTGTCCGGGGTGCCGGTCACGCCTTGATGATTTCAAACATCTGTAAACAGAGGTGCAGACCCCAGTAGCGTGTTTGTGCTAGTTGCTGAGTTACTGTGTTGGGAATATAAAATAGTTTAAAGCAAATGATAATCTTTGTTTAGTTGTTTAGACCCCCTTTCTTTAACAAAAAATAATTTCCCTGGCGTTTTCATCCGGGGGTGGGGGTGNAGGGGGTTAGAAAGTCTCGTTGTTATTTTAATAATTAATTAATCCAGGTTCCTCTAATTTTTTTTATTTTTTTTTATAATTTAATCAAGGTTTCTCTAACCCACGGGTGGTAAAGCTGTTCTGTCGAAAACTTCATTGCGCTATATTTAAGCATTTTTTAAAAAAGTTTTGAACTGTAAAAATTTTAGTGTTGGTTTCTAATGTTCCTTTGTATATTGTGTTAAAAATAAGCAAATGATAATTTTTTTCAAATAAATAATTAATTATGCATTAGTGTAATTTGTTTTAATTAGGTTCAAATCATTGCACGCTGTTATTCATTTTCAATGGTTGTATAATAATTATAATTTTAAAAAATTATTCACTAAGTAAACATTTAACATTAAAGCGAATCTAGTTGACGTATTGTCATGGGTGCTGAAAGTAAACAATAAAAAAATACTTATGAGATAACATTTTAACCATTGAGATTGTAACTACCTTCCTGGACGTACACCCATATCTCTTTTCTTAGAAAGAATTGATTATAATTATAAGTCAGTGGTCCTAAAGAAATGAGGAAATTTATCCTACATATTATCTTTGATGTCTTTTCCAAGAAAAAAAAATATTATTAGTCATTAATTAACTTTGAAAAATAATTATTTCGTACACTTATTCTTGTTCAAGGGTTTATTGTTGCGGTCGGAAGCGAAAAATTGGTGTTGGGGTGGCGAATTTTTTTTATTAATGGGGTGCGATAAACACCGCTGGCTTGCAAATTTATAATGTGAAATACAGCCTGAATCTCAACACATATTTCAATGTTCGTTTTCATGCCATAGAAATACAGCACGAATTGAGAACCCATAGTCCGGGTGGCCCCACTGTTAAAAAAACAAAGACGTCACTCCATTGCTCCACATAAAAAAAAAATACTACACCCAATCATTAGCTCGGTTCAATAATCGGGGAAGAGTCATATATAATAACAGATCTCTTAGGTCACGGTTGCCTTTCTTTGCGCTTGTTATGAGATCACGTCTTGACGTTTATTAAAAGGTACGTATGTTGTGACGTGAGTCAGCCTTCGGGTACAATCCTTTTCCTCCCTGTATATATATATATATAATATTCTGAATATTATGGACACGATGGAAGCCATAAAGAAGGCGTGTTGTTAGTTTAAGTCGGCTGTGAAATTTTATGTCAACAGTTATTTTTATGTTAACATGATATAATGTTTCTCTAAGGCACACTTCCCATTTGATGTTCGCCCAACCAGCGTTCAGGATATTTCCACGCGGACTGCTTCAGCTAAAACTTGACGCTCTAATTAAACGTAGCTGACTGCGTCCGCTGTCAGAGAAAAGGTCTTGGTAAGGCGGATCACATCTTTTCTGTTTTATTGATTGTAGAGTGATTGTCATCTTGGATTTTATGAGTATTTGAATTATTTTCCCCAGGTAGAGTGATTGACATTTAGGATTTTATGAGCATTCGAAATATTTTCCCAGGTAGGGTGATTGACATTTAGGATTTTATGAGCATTCGAAATATTTTCCCAGGTAGGGTGATTGACATTTAGGATGTTATTAGTATTCGGTGTTTTTATTTTTATGTCTATCTGAGGGTTGCATTAAGTTATCTTTGTGTTGTATTTCTAAATTAGAATTAATTTCTTTATGTAAAATTACTATTTTACTCTTGGTTCTTCCATCCTCTAGTGTTTCAAGGTTTAATGATTTAACTAACGGTGTTCTTCTTGTCAGTTTTGAATATTCTCCAGTAATGAATCTGGCAGCTCTTTTTTGAATTTGTTCTAGTTTATCAATGTGGATGTGTCCCATCCAGTAGATGCATATTCTAGTATAGGACTCACCAGGGTGAAGTTTTAGTTTATATCTTTATTACATTTGTAAAAGTCTCTTTTTATAAAACCTAAGGTTTCGTTTGATTTTTTAATAACTTCATTGACATGTGGATTCCAAGATAGTTTCTCATTTATTATGACTCCTAAGTTTGGGTTCATTTTTTTTCCATGAATGAAATATTTTGAATTTATTTGTTTCCTTTTCTTTGTTCTTTGTTACTCTTAACAGTTGACACTTTTCTGGATGGAAGGACATACTCCAGCTACTTTCCCACTTTATTAATTCCTCTGTCATTTTGTAAAATTTTTCTATCTTGTTCTGACTTGATTGTTCTATAGATTATACAATCATCAGCAAATAACCGAACTTTTGTTCCTGTTGAGATATTGTTGGTTGAATCATTTATATAAATTAAAAACAATAAAGGACCTAGCACAGTTCTTTGTGAAACTACTGAGATAACCTTTATTGATGCAGAATTAGATCCATTAATTATTAATTTGATCATGCAGCTCCTCCTGGCCCATACCAGTTAGAAGGTTCGGGTCTTTTGAAAATATTTTAAAGAGGTCTCTGGGTTGTGCAAAGGCCAAAAAAACAACCAAAAACAAATATCAGTATTTTGTCAATTTCTCGCCAACCTTAATTCTATCGGGTTTAAACAAGCGCCAAACGATAGCTAATTATATTTAGTACAATGTTAGTGTAGGAAGTTTTGAAAAATCTCTTTTCTTTCGACTCCCTTAATTTTAGCAGCAATTAGTAGATAGCAATTGTTTTGTTTACTTTCATTATTATTGATTTGAAAAGACTTTAAAGGTTATTTAGAATGATAGTAAATTGTGTTTTCCTGCTTTGTGAATGCTAATGTTACGCGATGTGCATTATGTTGACACACTAGCAAGATACCCGCGCTTTGCTGCGGAAAATCAGGATTGTAAGTAAGTGTTGAAAACTCGTGTTATACCAATTCAAACCGTATTTAGCATGTTAACATCGAAGGGGTGTACAACAACTTCCAATAGCGTTATGCTCCATCGCGGGAGTGTTTCAGCAACTCCCTAAAGTTTATGCTTTTACCGACACGGGAAATTTGAGAATTAGGGATGAGTCAGTTTTTTTACAGGTCATCAGAGGAAAAAACTTGTTTGAGCCCCCCGGCCCTTCCTGGGTGGGATATTTAAATCTCTTTTTCGCAATTATTGTTGTAAAACTCAACAACTCCCCAATGTTTCATGCTTCTACCTCCGGAATATTAGTTATTTTCAATGTTAAATTTAAGGGAAGAAACTACATTTGGGTCCCAGGTCCCCTATGAGTAGGAATTTTAAAATTCTTCTTTACCAATTATCGTTGAGGGAGTGTTTAATATATATGCCAAAGGTTTCATGTTTTTACCTACACGGAAAATTGGAGTATTAGTGATTATTCGATTGTTTATTTTAAGAGAAAAAAAACACTATTCGAGCCCCCTGCCCCCAATGAATTTGAATTTTTAATTTCGTTTTCGCCATTTTTCTTTTCAAGGGTGAGTTCAATAACTTCCAAAAGTTTCATATTTTTACCTATACGGGAAAGTGGATAATTAGTGATGCTTCGGTTTTTAATATAAGAAAAAATTATATTTGGGTCCCGACCCCCCCCCCCACCCAATGAATGGGAATTTTAACATTCTTTTTCACCAATTATCGTCGGGAGGGTGTACTCAACAAATTCCAAATGTTTTATGCTTCTATCTCCACGGGAAATAGGAGAATTGCTGATTTAATTTTTTTTATAGCTCATGTAAGAAGAGCAAAAGGTGGGGGGGGGGGGGGGGGGGGGGGGCATGGCCCTTATGAGTGTAAACTTCAAATTTCTTTTACAACAATTTTCGTCTTGAGAGGGTACCTAACAACTCCCCAAAGTTTCATGCTTCTACCTACACGGTAAATAGCAGAATAAGTTTTGAATTAGTCTTTAATATACGAAAAACTATATCCCCCCCCCCCAATGAGAGGGAATTTTAACTTTCGTCGGGAGCGTGTACTCAAAAAATGTCCAAAGTAATATGATTCCACCTATACGGGAAATAGAAGAATTAGTGATTGTCAATTTTTCAAAGCTCATATGAGGAAAAAACCGTTTGTGGGGCCCCGGCCCCCATGAGTGGGAAATTTAGCATTATATTTTTCCAATTATCGTCGGAAGCATATACTCAAAAATTTCCAAAGTTTCATGCTTCTTCCTACACGGGAAATAGGAGAATTATTGATTTTCATTTTGTATATAGCTCATATCAGGAAAAAAAACGTTTTTGGAGCCCAGGCCCCCATGAGTGTGAATGTCAAAATTCTTTTCCGCCAATTTTCGTGGTAAGAGGGTATCCCAGGGGCGGATTAAGACTGCATGGGGCCCCTGGCTGCAATCAAACGGGGGCCCTATCCAGCCAGCGTCCCTTAATATATGATTGCTAACAGCTAATATAAGACTGTAACTAAATATTAATAGTGAAAAAAGAAACGAACACGAAGAAATAACTGTTTAAAATGTTCGCCGGTGTGTTAAAAATTGAGTGTGAAAAGAAAAACTTTTACATTCCACCGCTGGAAATCGAACCTGACACCATTTGCATCACAAGTCTATGCCCTTTCCACACGACCAGCGGAGCTTGTCTAAATTGAGAAATTTTTAAAATGTAGACTATATTTTATACTATATTCTCTAAGTGAGCCAAGTTTTATAGATTATTAAGACTGTCAGGTCTGAATCGCGCAGTGTTAAGAAGTCGTAAGAAATTTCCCGAATCGTGTTTTTTTAAGCCAAACTTTTTAAAATGGGAATTTAGGAATTTATAAGGATTTTGCCTAACATATGGGAATTTTTTAGATTGACAATTTAAAAGAAAATAATTACATTCTTGGATGAATATAAAATAAAATAATTTGAAACATGCTCATTTTCAAATAAGAAATACTTTTTTGTGTTGGTGCGAGGCTCTTTGACGTCATATTTGTTTATTTTTAGCGAGTCTAGGTTTTTTATTTCGGATCTAGTTTTTTTTCCTGACGTTTTTGCTAGGTTTTTCCCAACATTATCACTGACAGTAGACTGTAGACAGTTTACAGTCAGATTTTGTAAATGTATTACTATTAAATAATATAATTAATTAGTCTGAGCCCGAATCATCATAAAATGTTTGTTACATATAAAGGACCAAATCATTAATAATATGTAAACATATAACAATCTATGTAACCATGTATGATTGATTCATTATTAATAAATTTCAAAACATTCATTTTTAAAAATATATTTTTATCAATCACAGACAAATTTAAATTACAAGAGTATCCAAATAACTTTTTTAAAACTTCACGATGTTAAAATTTAAAAGTATAATCTATTTTGGCTTTGTAGCCAAGTTGTTAAAAAAACGTACAGATTAAATAAAAATTGAAAGTACCCTATTAAAAATTGCCTTAAAAATGCAAAAATATTTATTATTTTTTAATTTGGAAGTCAAAAGTCATTAAAATGAATGCGAAAGCATTTAATTGAAGTTGCCACTTTTCAGATTTTTCCCCAAATTTTTAATGCATTTTGGAATTTTTAGCCCAATTTGGGAATTTTTTTTACTCCTGGCTGGGAAAATCTGGCACTTAAGACTTTGCAACTCTGGAATCGCAATCAGTTTAATAGATAATGTTTATAAATTTATTTAATTTATTATATTTTCAAGGGTTCGTGCAAACATTTGTACACTTTTATTATAAAATATAAAAAGTTTGGGGGCCCCAAATCGTCGGGGGCCCGTGGCTTTAGCCCGCTCAGACCCCCCCCTTAATCCGCCATAGGGGTATCCAACAACTTCCCAAAGTTTAATGCTTCTACCTACACGTGAAGTTGGAGAAATAGTGATGAGTCAGTGAGGGCTTTGGCTTTTATTAGTATAGATACTTCGTGTGATGTAGCGTGAGGGGATATGAAGTCATTATTTTTTTTTAATTTTCAGAATTACTGATTTCAAATAAGTTTTAATGTTATCTAGAATGATTTCCCTTGAATAAAAAAAATCGGGAATTCTTTGTCGGAAATCCCGTTTAAAAACTCTTTCGAGTTTTTATTACTTTTTTGAGTATTGTTTTTTAAAAATTATTAATGTGCCTCTTCGATTAAAAGTCTTCTATACTTTAAACAGAAAAGATTTTTGTTTTTCATTTTCATATTTGATTTTAATGTTTTCATTTAATATAATTTCAATCTTTTCATATGTCGTGGCTGCAATTCTAATTGTGACTCTTAGTTTAGTTTAAACTCGGGATTTCTTTCCAGGTTCTGCGAAAAGTTACCCATGAAATCGCATATTTACATTTTAGTTCATAAATTTCTCATGCTCCGTTCACTTGCCGTTGTTCTCCACCCATGGAGTTGCGATAATTACTTGATAACTACTGACTGACCACCCATGGAGTGTGATAAATACTTGATAACTACTGACTGACCACCCATGGAGTGTGATAAATACTTGATAACTACTGACTGACCTCCCATGGAGTGCGATAAATTCTTGATAACTACTGACTGACCACCCATGGAGTGCGATAAATACTTGATAACTACTGACTGACCACCCATGGAGTGCGATAA